>CAWUFW010002968.1:197500-365000 GCA_963921515.1 Calotriton arnoldi
CGAGGAAAATGGGCTCCCCGGGCAGGCCGGCGGGGAGAGGACGTGGCCTGGGCTTAACCCTCCTTAGTTCCAGCCGAAGGTCCGGGCGCTGGGGACGGGGGTCCACCGGGGCCTGGGGAGGCTATCCCCTGCCTGGTGAGGGTTTGGAAGCTGGGACAGGGCCCGGGGCTTGAGCTCCGTCCGGCAGGCCCCAGGGTGCGGAAGTCTCCCGTCCTGCAAGCCAGCCGAGGGTCCGGGGGTCCATCGGGGCCCGGGGAGGCTCTCCCCAGCCTGGCTAGGGTTCAGAAGCTGGGACAGGGCCCGGGGCTTGAGCTCCGTCCGGCAGGCCCCAGGGTGCGGGAGCCCCCCGTCCTGCAAGCCAGCCGAGGGTCCGGGCGCTGGGGACGGGTTTCCTCCGGGGCCCGGGGAGGCTCTCCCCGGCCTGGTGAGGGTTCGGAAGCTGGGACAGGGCCCGGGGCTTGAGCTCCGTCCGGCAGGCCCCAGGGTGCGGGAGCCCCCATCCTGCAAGCAAGCCGAGGGTCCGGGCGCTGGGGATGGGGGTCCACCGGGGCCCGGGGAGGTTCTCCCCGGCCTGGATAGGGTTTGGAAGTTGGGACCAGGCCTGGGGCTCGAGCTCTGTCTGGCGGGCCCTGGGGTGCGGCAGCCCCCCGTCCTGCAAGCCAGCCGAGGGTCCGGGCGCTGGGGACGGGGGTCCATCGGGGCCCGGGGAGGCTCTCCCCAGCCTGGCTAGGGTTCGGAAGCTGGGACAGGGCCCGGGGCTTGAGCTCCGTCCGGCAGGCCCCAGGGTGCGGGAGCCCCCCGCCCTGCAAGCCAGCCGAGGGTCCGGGCGCTGGGGACGGGTTTCCTCCGGGGCCCGGGGAGGCTCTCCCCGGCCTGGTGAGGGTTCGGAAGCTGGGACAGGGCCCGGGGCTTGAGCTCCGTCCGGCAGGCCCCAGGGTGCGGGAGCCACCATCCTGCAAGCAAGCAGAGGGTCCGGGCGCTGGGGATGGGGGTCCACGTGGGCCCGGGGAGGTTCTCCCCGGCCTGGATAGGGTTTGGAAGTTGGGACCAGGCCTGGGGCTCGAGCTCTGTCTGGCGGGCCCTGGGGTGCAGCAGCCCCCCGTCCTGCAAGCCAGCCGAGGGTCCGGGCACTGGGGACGGGGGTCCACCGGGGCCCGGGGAGGCTCTTCCCAGCCTGGCTAGGGTTTGGAAGCTGGGACCGGGCCCGGGGCTCGAGCTCCGTCCGGCGGGCCCCGGGGTGCGGGAGCCCCCCGTCCTGCAACCCAGCCGAGGATCCGGGGGCCCACCGAGGCCCAGGGAGGCTCTCCCCGGCCTGGCCAGGGTTCGGAAGCTGGGACCGGGCCCGGGGCTCGAGCTCCGCCTGGCGGGCCCGGGGGTGCAGGAGCCCCCCATCCTGCAAGCCAGCCGAGGGTCCGGGCGCTGGGGATGGGTGTCCACCGGGTCCCGAGGAGGCTCTCCCCGGCCTGGCTAGGGCTCAGAAGCTGGGACCGGGCGGGCTCGAGCTCCGTCCGGCGGGCCCCGGGTGCGGGAGCCCCCAGTCCTGCAAGCCAGCCGAGGGCCGGGCGCTGGGGACGGGGGTCCACCGGGGCCCGGGGAGGCTCTCACCGGCCTGGCTAGGGTTCGGAAGCTGGGACCGGGCCCGGGGCTTGAGCTCCATCCGGCGGGCCCCGGGGTGTGGGAGCCCCCCGTCCTGCAAGCCAGCCAAGGGTCCGGGCGCTGGGGACGGGGGTCCACCGGGGCCCGGGGAGGCTCTCACCGGCCTGGCTAGGGTTCGGAAGCTGGGACCGGGCCCGGGGCTTGAGCTCCATCCGGCGGGCCCCGGGGTGTGGGAGCCCCCCCGTCCTGCAAGCCAGCCGAGGGTCCGGGCGCTGGGGACGGGGTCCACCGGGGCCCGGGGAGGTTCTCCCCGGCCTGGCTAGGGTTTGGAAGTTGGGACCAGGCCTGGGGCTCGAGCTCTGTCTGGTGGGCCCTGGGGAGCGGCAGCCCACCGTCCTGCAAGCCAGCCGAGGTTCCGGGCGCTGGGGACGGGGGTCCACCGGGGCCCGGGGAGGCTCTCCCCAGTCTGGCTAGGGTTCGGAAGCTGGGACCGGGCCCGGGGCTCGAGCTCCGTCCGGCGGGCCCCGCGGTGCGGGAGCCCCCCGTCCTGCAACCCAGCCGAGGGTCCGGGGGTCCACCGAGGCCAAGGGAGGCTCGGCCTGGCTAAGGTTCGGAAGCTGGGACCGGGCCCGGGGCTCGAGCTCCGTCTGGCGGGCCCTGGGGTGCAGGAGCCCCCCGTCCTGCAAGCCAGCCGAGGGTCTGGGCGCTGGGGACAAGGGTCCACCGGGGCCCGGGGTGGCTCTCCCCGGCCTGGCTACGGTTCGGAAGCTGGGACCGGGCCTGGGGCTTGAGCTCCGTCCGGTGGGCCCCGGGGTGCGGGAGCCCCCCCGTCCTGCAAGCCAGCTGAGGGTCCGGGCACTGGAGACGGGGGTCCACCGGCGCCCAGGGAGGCTCTCCCCGGCCTGGCTAGGGCTCGGAAGCTGTGACCGGGCCCCGAGCTCCGTCCGGCGGGCCCCAGGGTGCGGGAGCCCCCCGTCCTGCAAGCCAGCCGAGGGTCTGGGTGCTGGGGACGGGGGTCCACTGGGGCCCTAGGAGGCTCTCCCCAGCCTGGCTAGGGTTCGGAAGCTGGGACCGGGGCTCGAGCTCCGTCCGGCGGGCCCCGGGGTGCGGGAGACCCCCGTCCTGCAAGCCAGCCGAGGGTCCGGGCGCTGGGGACGGGGGTCCACCGGGGCCTGGGGAGGCTCTCCCCGGCCTGGCTAGGGTTCGGAAGGTGGGATCGGGACCGGGGCTCGAGCTCCGTCCGGCGGGCCCCAGGGTGCGGGAGCCCCCAGGTCCTGCAAGCCATTGGAGGGTCCGGGCGCTGGGGATGGGGGTCCTTCAGGGCCCAGGGAGGCTCTCCCCGGCCTGGCTGCGTTCAGAAACAGGGACCGGGCCAGGGGGTGGAGGTGGCTGGCTAACTCGCGGAGCGGAGTTCTCTGCCCACCCCTAATGGAAACTCTGTTCTGCTAGGATCGGTCCATAGCGATGACATGCCCAAACTGGTTAGGGTAGTTCTAATGTCACGCAACCAACTGATTATGTGGAAGTGATCAGCCTCCATTATGTCTTTAAGACCTTCAGCAAAAATGGCCAGTTCTGGTGTGGACCAGATCCTGCACCAGTAAAGGATGGGGCACAGTCTTGCTAAGTCGGCTATAGCTTTTCTGCCCAAGTCATAGCGCAAGGGGAGCATGGGAGAGCTTTGGGGCAAGCCTGTAACCCCTCGTAAGAACTTGTTCTCGGATACAGCTAGAGGATACAAATGTTCGAAGCCCCATAACTCGGCGCCGTACAAAGCTGAGCTCAGTATTTTGGAGCTGTAGATTTGCAGCACCCGAGTTAGAGGCTTAGTCAATGATGTTTTAAACTCCTTAAGCATTACACCGGCCAGTTGTCTGTGCTTTAAGGCCATTGTGTCAATGTGTGGCCTCCAGCTGAGCCCTTTATGCATGGTGATACCTAAATAGGTGAATGTGTCAACCTGCTCCAATGGGTGCCCCGCCATTACCATACCCCTCTTAAATGACCTGTGTTGGTTAAAAGTCATAAACTTAGTTTTTGCAGTGTTGACTTTTAAACCATGCAGTGTGCAAAATTCTTCAAAATGCTGCAACGCACGCTTTAACTCGCTTGGTGTTTTAGACAATATAAGCGTGTCATCTGCAAACATTAATATAGGGATTTTTTTTTACCAGCTAGGACTGGGGCATCTGTGGGGAAGGCGGCTAGAAAACTGACAATGCCATTGATAAAAAGTGAGAATAGTGTAGGGGCCAGGACACAGCCCTGGCGTACTCCCTTCTCGACTGGGAATCGATCGGTCTTATTTCCATGAATCCCCCAGTGAATTTGGGCAAAGTTATTTTCATGGAGGCGAACAATTAAAAAGAGTAGATCAGGGGGCAGCCCAAGCTCCTGCAATCCCCTCCACAATTTAGGCCGTGAGACTAGGTCAAACGCAGACTTAAGGACAACAGTAGTAGCTACCGCGACGTCATCCTGGCGACCACGACGCCAACGATGAAAGCGGAGCCGACCGACACCACCTTTCGACGCGCAGGGGTACTGCTGACGAAAAACTTTCCGGATCCAGTCTGACGCCTGGGGGTAATTCTAAAGTAAGGAATCTATAACTAACTGTTTCTTTCAGATCTGTATATTTAGTTCCCATTTTGGAAATACATAGGTGTCCTTGATACCTATTTTTCACTCTTTATATTTTACCAAATGAATTGCTATATACCTGGTACACAATGAAAAGCCATTGCAAGACGCAGCTCAGTTATTGGCTCTGGGTTCTTCGGGTTCTTGGTGAACCTACAAGTCCTATATATCCCCACAACCAGAAGGGTCCAGCAGATGTAAATACTTAGAAGAAGTTACAGGTGAAAACGTTAGCACAAATGGCTGTTTCTCAACTCATTTTCAATATTTCTTATTTTCAACTGTTAGTTTCTATAAAAAAAACTTGAAGGATCTACACAATGACCCCTTGCTGAATTTAGAATTTTGTCTACTTCTCAGAAATGTATAGCTTTCTGGGATCCATTATTGCTTTCACACCCATTTCTACCACTAACTGGAAGGAGGTTTAAATCACAAAAAAGTAGCAAAAATAGGTTATGTCCCAGTATAATGCCAAAACTGTGTAGAAAATGTTGGTTTTCTGACAAAAGTCTGCCTGTCCCTGAAAGCTGGGAAGATGGTGATTTCAGCACCACAAACCCTTTGTTGATACCATTTGCAGGGGAAAACACAGACGCTTTCTTCTGCAGCACTTTTTCCCCATTCCCCCCCCCCCCCCCCCAAAAATGCAGCTGTATTTTGGCTGATTTCTGGGTCCGCACCAGGGGGATACACAAACCCTGGGTACCTTTAAAATCCCCATGATGTTGGAAGAAAAGTACGCAAAAATTTGGTGTGGATACCTTATGTGGACAAAAAGTTACAGGGGCCTAAGCGTGAACTACCTCAAATAGCCAAAAAAAAGTCTTAGCACAGGGGGGGAAAAGACCTAGCAGCGAAAGGCTTAATGGAATTCTTCTCACCTTCAAACTGACAGCCAGGATTAAGGAAAACAACAAGGTGATCCAGCCCCAACCAAACTTAACAGTAGCCTACCTGACCTAAGCCAGACCTAAAGATTAGACATGACTGCAGTCAATTTTGCACTCAACCAATTTTGCAGTAACAATAGGCCCTCAAGTTAATCTGAATGTGAAAGAATGCCAGTCGGTCAACCCACACTCTGTAGAACTGCTATTCAGGAAGTCACTAAAGGACCCTCAGCCTCTAGAGGCAGAGTTAATTTAAATTAGCTGGTAAGTGCAAAAGGAAAGAGGGGGCATATTTCGAAACACTTATTCAGTGTCATTAAGTGTATGCAAGATCATTTCCACAGGCCATGAAATGCCATGATCTGTTTTGCTAATCCCTTGAGATGGGTATTTTATCTATGCCCCCTGGGGGTTACTAAAGCTGCTTCCTGCAAACAGCCCCTGGCAAATAGTCTTCCTGGAATGCAATGGATAAACATCCTCTTACTGTCATTGTAATAAAGAATATTTATGGTCTCCAGGCAATTAAACATCCACAGAAGATTCTACAGTTTGAATCCGCTACATGAAGCCTTATGGGATGTAATGACATCTCTATAATGTTTAGGAGATTTACTTCCTATCTCAAATGCACCTGGATGATTGCTTATTTTGGCACTGTGCCATATTATCATACTATATAGATATTAAGGAGCATGTGTGTGTATTTGCGTAAACTTTAATTGTATTATTCTCATTCCATTAGGTTACTTTATAGAAAACATTATTGTAACAACATTCTTGCCTCAGCGACGACATGCCTGTCGCAGTGGAATGCTGGGAGAATTCAGTGACGGTTAGGTACTGCTGTGGAGACTTGTGGGAAGATCACTGGTGTAGGAGGTATTTGTGCTTTGCCCAAAAACATTTGCACCTATGCCCGGCTTCATGTCATTGTTCGATAGATACCCACCCACCCAGGGAACAAGTCCTAAAAAAGAAGTGGGGGGACTAACCTAGTTAGGCAGTATGCAAGTGACACCACAGCGCGCGACATCACGGCGCGCGACATCACGGCGCAAGACATCACACATGGCATCACAGGAATTGACATCATAGAAAGTGGCATCACAAGCCACGACTTTACAGGAAGTGGCATCATAAGTAGTGACATCAGATCTAAAGCCTTCACATATATGTTTAGCAGGTCTATCATGTGTACGTTTGTGGGCATTGCGAGGATAATAGCACAGTGAGCTATGGAAGATGATATGTGACTTCTACACCTTGCAATCCCCCAGTTTTATGTAACACATCCTGTGCATTCATTTACAAACTTATATAATTTATTGTACATGTAATATGCACGTGTTGATGTAAAGCGCTTTGACACCCTGCATTGGAATGAGTAGGGCTATACAAGAAAAAACAGTGCCACTTACATTTTCAACGCCTCCTCAGGGGAAGTAAGCTCTAAATAAATACAATTTGCTTTGTGTAAATACTGGGAAAGACCAACACATCTGATATTCTTACAGTGCATGCATATCTCCTAAAAAGGGACTGCCCAAAGTGAAAAGCTGCCTCTCTTAAGTGTGAACAGCTAACAAGGTTTGAGCCTTTGTTTCCCCTCCGCTTCATTTGCATCAGGTGTGAGGCTCCTGACTGCTCCCAGCCAAGAGACTCAAACAAAAGGAGGCCTGATGCCCACTCAAATTCGGCCTTTGTTATGGGCCCAGCAGGAGTCTTAAATAAGAAAGCCCCGTCCCCGCCTGCACGTTGTTGCTTGTTGCAGATGGAAAGCAGACAATGTGCAGGTGCTGCTGAAAGTGTCCCGGTGTTTGAAATTACACCGGGACGAGTTCCGCACATTATTCAGTGGGGCCCAAATTCTTGGCAGGGTGGACAGCGTTCACACTGTCAAAAAAGTGGGTGGACGCCGTCCACCCGCGTGTACCCCCAACTCGTGCCCTCCACCCACCTTCAAACACCTGCCAATCTTCAGTCGCTTGAAGAGCTCCCATGGTAGGAGGGAGAAGAACCCTTCCAAGGGTCAGGAAGTAACCCTTCTCTCCGAACACCTTTCTGAAGCCATTTTACCATGTAGCAGCATGCCACCTCCTCTTTTCATCATAGTAGTCTTCAATCTCATATGGCATTGTCTTCCTTGCATGAGGCTTTCTTCCTATACCAACACGTGAAAGTGGAAGGATAGCTCTTCCTTTTTTTCAATATCACTGTTTTAGGTTTCTCTTTCCGTAGGAACAGTAGATAGAATAGTGTTCTTGCCTGTACTTATTTTTTGCCCTCTGAAAAAAGTTTACTCTTATGTTTCGCTCTGTAAAGTGACCAATGAAACAACTGTATACCTTTTCTAGCTTCCTCCTATGGCACGCCCTGAATATGTAGTATCCAATCTGGAACAATTATTTAGATCTTGCATTGCATTAGTGTTAATGTTTATGGATTTACCTGCATGTTCCAATCCCATATGTTTAAGCCGGTGACTCTGTCTCCAACATTGCCCACCTTCTGTCATACGTGAGCAAAGTCATCCTTCAGATCACACTGACAATGTTCTTAATTGCTCTTAGCAAGGCATCCATATTTGTTTAATTATGACTTGAATGGTGAGGCCATCTCAGCAGAGTTCCTGGTTGAGTTTCTTGAAGGAATGTGACACTGGACTGTGTCCGGGATCTTCCTCTGTGAGGGCTTACATGTAGAGGTGAATAGCTTACTGAGAATTTTGGATCTCACCGTTTCCCTTCCACCTGAGATATCTTTGTGTGACTTCCTTCCATTTTACTAGAAGCCCAGCCACGAAGGGAAAAGGCTGCTGTTTCACCAACATCATGGACCGTTGCTCCACCAGGCCTCAGTTTCTGAAGAACAAGTTACTTACCTTCGGTAACACATTATCTGGTAGAGACACTATCTAGCTGCAGATTCCTTACCTTTGAATTTCCCAGGCGTCAGGCTGGATCCGGAAACTTTTGCTGAGCAATACCCCTTGCACGTGACGTCGTGTGGCTCCATTCGGCTCCGTGTGACGTCGGTAGCGTCGGTTATGACGTCGCGGTGCCTACATAGGCGCCACCCAGGCGCGCGGACGTCAGTACTTTTAGTTTTTCCACGCCAGAAGCGCAGAGCCACGAAGTGACTGACGTAAACGTGTGCAAAACTAGGGCCCTGAAAGGGGAGTAACCCTAGATCTACAACATCAGTCCGCAAAGCGGGGAGGCATGGGTGGGGCTGTAAGGAATCTGCAGCTAGAGTCTCTACCAGAAAATGCGTTACCGAAGGTAAGTAACTTGTTCATCTGATAGAGACTTCTAGCTGCAGATTCCTTACCTTTGAATCAGATACCAGAGCCATACCATCCCGGCGGTGGGTTGGGGACTCATGAGCTAGACTAAAAAGTCTTGCAGGACTGAGTGGGCAAAGTGCCCGTCCCTGCGCACTTGATCATCAAGGCAATAATGTTTTGCGAACGTATGCAATGATGCCCACGTCGCTGCCTGAAAGATGTCTTGGACTGGGACACCCCGTACCAAGACCGTAGTCGCAGCCTTTCCCCTGGTGGAATGCACCCTTAATCCCTCAGGGGGCTGCTTCTTCGCCAAGGCATAACAGATTTTAATGCAGAGAACAACCCAGCGAGAGATGGTTCTTTTCTGCACAGTTTTTCCCTTCTTTGCTCCCATACCCCACAAAGAGTTGGTCATCCACCCGGAACTCTTTTGTGCGGTCAAGGTAGAACGACAACGCTCTTTTTGGGTCCAGTCGGTGGAGATGCTCCTCTTCCTTAGAGGGATGTGGGGGAGCAAAGAAGGTGGGCAAAGTAATGGACAAACCCAGATGGAATGGGGTCACAACCTTTGGTAAGAATGATGTCCTGGTGCGAAGCCCCACCTTGTCCGGAAAGGACATAAGATAAGGAGGCGAGCTGGATAACTCCTGCAATTCACTCACCCTCCGGGCCGGTGTAATCGCCACTAAGAAGGGTGTTTTGATGGTCAACAGCCAGAGGGGCAATTGTGCAAAGGCTCGAAAGGAGCGCACATCAGATAAGTGAGGACCAAATTAAGGTCCCATTGTGGCATAACAAAGGGTGTAGGTGGAAATAAATGAACCAACCCTTTCAAAAATCTATTTACAATAGGAGATTTAAAGAGGGAAGGCTGGTCTGGCAGCCGCAAAAAAGCAGACAGAGCAGAAAGGTAACCCTTGAGAGTTCCCAAAGCAGAGCCCTGCTGGACAAGGGTAAGAATGAACAAAAGGACAGTAGAAAGAGGAGCAGAAAGAGGGTAAATAGACCTTTCTGTACAGTATAACACAAATCTCTGCCAACGGCAGGCGTATACCAACTTAGTGGAGGGCCGCTTGGCCGCCAGAATAACATTACAGATTTAGGGAGGAAGGTCAAAAGCCATCAACTGCCGAGGCTCAGTCTCCACGCATGGAAGCGCAGAGTTGACAGGTTCGGGTGGAGAACCCTCCCCTGCTGCTGCGAGAGAAGATCCTCCCGAAGGGGCAGCCTGATCGGAGGATCGACACTCATGCTCCGAAGCTCTGGATACCAGACTCTCCTTGCCCAGTCTGGCGCCACAAGGATGACTTAGGCCCGGTCGCTCCTGATCTTCTTCAGAACCCTGGGCAGGAGTGGTATGGGCGGAAAGGCGTACAACAGGGCCGAGCTCCACTCGCGACAAAATGCGCCGCCGAGCGATAGCTGCCTTGGAAACTCCAGCGACCAGTACTGCTGACATTGCGCGTTCTCTTCGGAGGCGAACAAATCTAACCAAGGTTCTCCCCACTGTTGAAAGAGACCTTGCGCCACCTCCGAATGGAGACGCCATTCGTGATCCTGAAGGCATCGACGGCTGAGATCGTCCGCCCTGGCGTTCAGAGAACCTGCCAGGTGTAGAACCACCAGGGTTATGCCCTGCTGTTCCAGCCATGCCCAGAGACGCAGGACCTCTCGACAAAGGGTCCACGACCCCACCCCGCCTTGCTTGTTGCAGTACCACATGGCGGTGGTGTTGTCCGTGAACACCTGCACCAACTTCCCCTTGACAGAGGGAAGAAATGCTTTCAATGCCAACCGAATCGCTTGGAACTCCAACAAGTTTATATGGAGCCCCGTCTCCGCCGGAGACCAGTGATCCCTGATCTCAGCCTCTCCCATGTGCCCCCCCATCCCAGAAGAGACGCATCCGTCACAACTGTGAAGTCTGGTTGGGGAAGGGAGAGAGGTCTGCCGTTGACCCAATCGCGGTTCGTTAACCACCACTGCAGATCCTTCGCAGTTCCTTCCGAGATCTGAACCACGTCGGTGAGATTTCCCCGATGCTGTGCCCATTGGAACTTCAAGTCCCACTGCAGAGCCCGCATACGCCACCTGGCGTGTCTTACCAACAGGATGCAGGAGGCCATGAGACCCAACAGCCTCAGAGTCAACCTCACCGAAATCCAGGATAGAGACTGAAACATAACCTGAATATCCTGGACTCGCTGCTCGGGAAGATAAGCCCGAAACTGCACTGTGTTCAGAACAGCTCTGATGAAAGGGAGCGTCTGAGAAGGAGTCAAGTGTGACTTCAGCACGTTTATAGAGAACCCCAGCGAATGCAGGAGGTCTGCCGTAGTCTGAAGGTGGGAGATAACTGCCTGGGGCGAGGACGCCTTCAACAGCCAGTCGTCTAGGTAGGGGAAGACTGAAACCCCTAACCTGCGCAGTTGAGCTGCAACCACCGCCATCACCTTGGTGAACACCCGAGGGGCACTGGTAAGACCGAAGGGGAGCACGGTAAACTGAAAGTGCTCGTGGCCTACCTTGAACCGCAGGTAACGCCTGTGGCCCGGCAGGATGGGAATGTGAAAATATGCATCCTGCAGGTCCAACGCCACCATCCAGTCTCTTTGGTCTAGGGCAGACAAGACCTGAGCCAATGTGAGCATTTTGAATTTCTCCTTTTTGAGGAAGAGATTGACGGTTCGAAGATCTAAAATGGGCCGAAGTCCCTTGTTCTTCTGCGGAATCAGAAAGTAGTGGGAATAACAGCCACTGCCTACTTCTGAAGCTGGGACCTTTTCTATAGCTCCTTTGGCCAAAAGAGCTGTAACTTCCTCTTGGAGCAGCTTCAAATGATCCTCCGCCAGCCATTCCTGAGTTGGCGGAATAGGAGGAAAAGAAAGGAAAGGAAGAGAATAGCCCTCCTGGACGATCTGCAAGTCCCACTTGACCATTGTTATAGATCTCCAGTGGGGGAGATGATGACAAATTCACCCACCCACTGGAGTAGTGTGGTCCTGCAGAATCAGCCTAGGCGTGCTTGGAGGCTGCGGCTGCTGGGGGCAGTGTGGTAGACGACTTCTGGCCTCCATTCCGAGGACGGAATGAACCGTGTCCACGCACGGCTTGGGCAGTCTGTGCGGGACGGTGGCTGGGATAGGGCTGACTCGGCTGGAAACCCCTTCCGTTGCCACGAAAGGGGTGAAAGGAAGACTGGCCACGAGGAGTGGAGGAGAGGCCCAAGGATCTGGCCGTAGCCCGAGAGTCCTTGAACCTGACCAGGGCCGAATCTGCCTTTTCCCAAAAAGGCGGGTTCCATCAAAGGGCATGTCCATCAAATTGGCCTGGACATCCCCCGAGAAGCCAGTTGTACGAAGCCAGGCGTGGCGCCTCAAGGCCACCGTCGTTGAAATTGATCTGCCCAGCGAATCGGTCGTATCCAAACCACACCGTATGGCGAATTATGCTGCATCTCTTCTGTCCTTGACAGCTTGGGAGAGCACAGCCCGGGCCTCCTCCGGGACTTGTGGCAGCACCTGTGCAACCATCTCCCAAAGAGAGTGGGAGAAACGGCCCAATAAGCATGCGGTATTCACCGACCGCAATGCCAAACTGGAGGAAGAAAACATCTTCTTCCCAAATGAGTCCAGTCTCTTGGAATCCCTATCCGGAGGGGCGGAAGGGAATGCGCCCTGGGAAGTAGAGGCCTGCACCACCAAACTTTCTGGGGTGGGGTGATGGCTGAGGAACTTTGGGTCGCCCGGAGCTGGGCGATGGCGGCGTGCAATCGTCCTATTCACAGGAGCCCCTATGCTAGGCTTGGACCATGTTCCTAGAAGGACGTCCGTAAGTGCCTCATTAAAAGGCAATAAGGGTTCAGAGGTGGAAGCCCCAGGTTGAAGCACTTCGGTCAGGAGATTAGTCCTGACCTGCACTGAGGGCAACTCCAGTCCAAGGACCTCAGCTGCCCTCTTAACCACCATGGCATAGGACGCCCCCTCCTCCGTAGCCACTGTAGGAGGAGAGAGCATGCCAGTGTCTGGGGAAGTATCCAGACCACTGGCTTCCCCAAGTTCCCTATACCAGTCCATAGTCTCCTCAGAGACATCGTGGTTCCGGCTCCGTGTCGTCGGGGATGAGGATGGGGCTTGCGCCACCGACGGGCATCGGCGATGTCGCAGGTACCGACTTCGGTTCGACGCCGGGGGAGGTCGCGATGGCACGACCAGCGTCGACCCAAATTCGGGATCGGATCCCTGAGGCCCCACTGGCGCCGTGGCCAAAGCCAACGGCGTCAAACCCGTTGGGGCCCCATCTGACCCTGAGGGCTCACCAACGGGGTTGTTCCGCTCAAATACGCAGCACATGGCCTCGTAAAAATCTTTAATCTGAGCGGGAGTCGCTCCGGCTCCCGGAAAGGGAGGGAGGCGCGAAGTCCGCTGAACCGTACCTAGAGCGTCGGTGCTCCTTACCTCTCTCGATGATAGACGCCAGTTGAGGTGAAGTCGAAATCTGCTTGGACTTCTTCTTCTTCTTCTTGTGCCTCTTCCCCGAGTGTCCAGACGACCTCGAATGGGAAGAAGGGGACTTAGGGCTCCGTGAGCGGTCCCGCGACCTCCTCTTCTTCGAACGGGACCGTGACCTCCTTGGAGTCTCGCTTAACGGTGTCGACTGCCGGGCCGCGAGCAACTTCATCGCCCGCTCCCTCAAGGTCTTCGGAGCCATCGCCCGACAGTATGAACACAACTTCGAATCGTGGTCGTGTTCAAGACACCACAGACATATGCGGTGGGGAACGGTAACCGACATCATGCGGGAACAAGTCCTGCATGGTTTAAAACCAGTCTTCCTACCAGACATCCCTCGCACACAAAGTCGCTACTCGAAGAATTTCGACAAAAGTCGAGAAAAAAGCCTGCCAAAAAGCGGCAGAGGGGTAGCTCTTCTCAGATCGGCGCTTAACTGGCGCGGAAAGAAAAGAACTGACGTCCGCGCGCCTGGGTGGCGCCTATGTAGGCACCGTGACATCATAACCGACGCTACTGATGCCAACGACGTCACGGGGAGCCGAATGGAGCCACCTGACGTCGCGCGCAAGGGGTATTGCTCAGCAAAAGTTTCCGGATCCAGCCTGACGCCTGGGAAATTCAAAGGTAAGGAATCTGCAGCTAGAAGTCTCTATCAGATTTACATTGCAATGACTGATGAACCATAGCCTCCCTGATTGCCACTACTGGTTGTAGAGCAAAAAGGTAGCCAACACAGCTCTCACCTGGCTTTATGGATTCCAGTTGCATTGGATATGAGGTTACTGAAAGGGTTGTAATAGGCTAGTTACCCACACTGCCTTTCAGTTTTTCCATTGCAACAGGCTCTCCAAAGCCTCCAAGTCCATCTCACCCCTTGCCAGGGCATATGCAGTGTATCAGTGTAGAGACCCCTTGTAATAGTTGGGCCACCAGAGGCCCACGAACCAGCAGGCCACAAAACTGCTACTCCCTTTCAGTGCCAAACTGCAAACCATTTTTGAGATAGCTGCTGGTCTCATCTTGTCTCTCATGCTCTACCCATGCCCAAGCTCTAAAAGGATGTGTTTACCCTCCGTCATCTGGCACATGGAACAGTGCCTTCCCCTTACTGTTTGGCACACTGCTGCTTTCCACCAGCATGCAAGAGGAGTGCTCTACCCACATTTTGCTTTGTTGGACTACCTTCTCACTACCATCATGATTCCAGGTGGACTATTGCCAACCACACAGTGTTCATTCCAGCCAAAACTACCTAGAAACTGTTAAGCCTCACCAGGCTATTTACTTCCTTGTTAGGCAACTTCTTTGGCTCCAACCTAAAGATCGGCCTTGCCAAAACCTTGCAGTGAAGCACTCCTTCTCAGGGGCTACTTCATCGCCCAATCTCAAGGGACTTCACTGTAGACTTTATGGCGAAGCGGTATCTCCTTTTTTCCATAATGCTTCCTTTAACACACTCTTTTGTTTCATGTCTGTCGAGACACAAGACTATCTCACTTCACTCATGGAAACACCCCATCAGCTTTTTCTCCTTCGTCGGGACCCCACTTTTCAGTGTTCTAGATAGTGCTCTTTTTTTCATTCAGCAGAAAGATGTCTTGCGCAGTGGGAGGGGAAGGACCTTTGGATTAGGTGTAACACGTACCCCAGTGATGCCCGTCTCATCTTTTGCCAGGCACGACAAGTCTAAATGACAGCACCAAATAACTACTTTCGGAGGAGAGGTTTGCCCAGTAAGGCCGTATACCTCAGTAAACTAAACAGTGGACAAGAAACATGACCATTTGTAAATAAATCTTGCGTTTTATGTACCATGGCCACCAGTTGTCTTTACATTATGCTGGGTGTTAATGTATCATTAGCTGAAATACAAGAGTAGAGTTGGGCAAGACCTATGGCTCAGTGAATGTAGTCAATATCCAAAGGTATTACTTCACTTCTACTTTTCTTTGTCTCATCACAGTTCAGACTCAAACAGTTTGCTGCTAACATGAATGTTTAATGTTTTTTTTTTAATGATTTTCTTCTGTGGGGTTGTTGTTCACTAGTCATCTATTGCCTCTTGAAGTCTCAGCAAGGCAGATTCATTTTAAGTCCGTTGATCTCGCCACTTGGAGTGCGCTATAAGAAACAAAACCCCAATATTTAGTCAGTATTTAGTATGCTAGATTTAGATAGAGTATACATGAACACATGCCTTCTTACAAAATAATAAATCTAACACTGTTTTTGTTCTTTTTACACAATATACAGATACTTTGAGCAAGAAACACACACTGGAAGTTAGGCCAAAGGAGTTTAGGAAAAGAATTACCCAAACTGTGACTGGTACAATTGGTCTTAGTTTCCATTCATTAACTACCAACTGGGTATTCCTTCACCAGTAGGATGCTTTCCCCCAAAAGAACACGGCCACTTTAAAGTTTTCATCAGGGGAGAGCTTGCATTCTCTACTGCTCCTCTCCTTACCCTTATGTCACTACAAGTAACTTCCGGGGAGTGCAGGGGGTGGGCATCTTACTGAAGGCTAATAACTGGGAAAGACTGGGGCCCCTGTTACAAGATACTTCAGCCCTGACAGGGAATAAACAATACATTTGTAAAGACACACCTGGACAATACTATAGAAAATGACGAACTTGTGCTCACCTAACAACAGAGTGTGAATTTCTCATATATACAAGAGATCCCAAAGTCAGGCTTTGTCACACTGATGCATGATTATTAAATTCACCCCTCGGTGCATGGACTGGTAATTTTTGTACCAAAAAACATCAACAAGAGACACAACGATCCCCCCAGGACATCGGTGGTTGAACCTTTTTTCTCCATTTCAGTCTCAATTTTAATTATAACCAGTGTAAATAGCGGGCATTTCTATTTCAGTGTTTAATAACGTCATATATTTTCATTCAGTGATTTCTGTGACGGAGCCCTGATGAAGGCATCGCCGAAACGCGCGTAGCGCAACAACATACCGCCAGCTTTTTGTAGCATCATGTCGAACGATGGTTCCAGTATTACAACATGATTTTATCATTCCATTCTCTGTTGTTATGAGTTCGGTCATACAGACTTCTGTGGATTATATCAAGTATCATTTTGTACATATATGATAACACTGAATGAATGCATTTTTGATTTTATATAAATGAAAAAATTATACGAGAAATATTTAATGACTATTTGTGATAGTAATGTATCTTTTTGATAAATCAGAAACATAAAAAAAATCAAATTAAATAAAACTTTATATAATAAATATTTTCAGTCATCCATATTTTTGTGTGCTATTGATCTGAAATTGTTCTGCCTGCAACTTGTGTTATTCATCTTACTGAAGGCACAATTTAATTGTAATTAAAAGTTAACGGATAAACTCTGACACCTGTGCAAACAAGAATTTGCATGAGGATCGGAATGATGAGTTGTATGTTATTTATCACACGCTCCTGATAGATTCTGGCACATCAAATCTGCTGAAAT
The DNA here is from genome assembly GCA_963921515.1 of Calotriton arnoldi. Taxonomy (NCBI): domain Eukaryota; kingdom Metazoa; phylum Chordata; class Amphibia; order Caudata; family Salamandridae; genus Calotriton; species Calotriton arnoldi. The sequence continues at coordinate 213,925 of CAWUFW010002968.1, forward strand.
GCATCTGGTAGGGGGAAAGGCCTTGCAAAAAGGCAAAACTTGAGGAATGCTGTATATTCAAAGCGATTCTTCATGTTATGCCTCTTGAAACTCAAAATAGTAGGTATTTACTACAAATGCTACATACTTCTCTCCGGTTAATGGTGTTTACCATGGTTAGCAAACACTCCACTGTAATCCACCCAACTTGTAATGATGGCCTCTTATTGAGCTGTAATAGAATCCAATTTAAGACGCAGAAACAGAGGCCTGTCAACAACTTTGTCAAATTATCCCTCAGCTCAAAGTAGTACAGACCAAGTCCTGTAGGTTTAAAATTTAAGAAGTGCTGGGGATGTATAAATTAAGCATAAATGCAGAGAAGTTAAAAGATAAAGAATGAAAAGTTACTTGTAATCCTAGATCTCCATTGTGGGAATCATCATTGAGGGCAAAAAGATTTAAATAGTCCCACCCATTTGAGGGAGCTCTTTACAACATATAATATGTTATGGCTTGATTTAGAGTTTGGCTGACAGGTTACTCCATTTTAACCACCCTGCCCTATTTAGTGTAAAGTCGGCCGTCATCTTTCCATTTCCTGTGCCCTGATTGGCTCCGTCTGTGAAAAACTTACCTTACTCTGTAAACCTCACAGCGAGCTGGCTGTCGCAGTAAGAGCATCCCGCTACCAGCCATGTTTAGTTCTGATTTCCTTTTTTGCTGTCCGTTGCAGCCAGGGAAAACCTGGCGGTGATGAACAGAAAAAAGTACTGACCCCCGACTCCAGGGGAAAAACTCCCTGGCTGTGGAGGTCCTTGGTTATCTGTTTTTCAAATACAGTTTTTGAAAAACAAAAAGTTTAATGGACAGTTGTCAAAACTGTCAGTAGCCATCCAGCAAACGTTTGGTACCTTCACAGGCCAGCAGTGGATCTCTAAATATGGTGATCCTTTGTCAGGGAAAGTGATGGAAGTAAATTATTTTCCCTGACAGAGTAAATACCTCCATACAGTAAATAAAGCCATTTGTCAAGTCTCACAATTGTGCATGCACCCTGAATATATATATTGTTAAACTGATTATGCTTGTGCTAATACTGGGGGAGTAGCAACAGGGATTGGGGGAACTGCATGAAGTGTGCAGGAGCTCTACAAGAACTAGAGGCGAAGGGGTTAAATGGACACCCTAGCCGCAAGCTTTCCACTGTGTCCTGCATTTGCACCAGGGAGACCAGTGTCAATCCTTGTTCTTCCAAGATCTGGATCATTAAGGAGAACCACAGGGTCACTTATTTCTTGGACTGGTGTGTCTCCAGTGTTGGGGCTATCTACCAAAAGAGTGCTGTTGTTGGGTGTTGTGATCGATTAGCACGGCGAAGCCTGTGCCTTTTGGTGCCTCTGCTTTTTCTTGTGCTTTGTGTGTTTAGGGGCAAAGTGAAGATGAACCACTGTGAGGTCTAGGGTGTTCACTTAAGAGAGTGACTCCATTTGAGACCAAATTCCTTGACTCTGAAGATCAACTAAGTGGGTTCTTCATGCTGGTAGGAAACCATCTGTTACCATGGACTGAACTGGCCAAGCTTTCTGGAAAGGACCAATTTCTCATGTTCTCTTCATTCATCGTCCACAAGAGAGATAACAAAGCTGCCACTCATGGCAGTTCATGTCCTGCTTATGAATTCTCTGCTCCAGGGAAGGCACTGACAGCCTGAAAATGATTTCTAGACACAGACATTTGCATGGTTGTCACCATTGTCTGGAAGTCTTGCAGGACCTTGCTGTATTGATTTTCCAATTACAAAATACAATTGGATAGTTGGAAATACAGTAAGGTGTCCAGCAACGCTGGGGCGGTGGTGTTAGTGGAGGGGCAAGGAAGTGGTCGTCACCTTTATCCTGTGGAGGACAGAGGGAGCATATAGCTGGGGGTTACCTGCGCGCTTCCCGAGTCCAGCCCACGCCCAGCAAACACATTGCCTTAGTGTCGATCTCGTATCAGAGTGGCTTGTAAGGGAGGAACAGAGGCGTGGTGAGTGGCCAGGGGCAAGCTCTGTACAGTTCGATTGCAACGTGAGGTTGGAATGGAGTGGGGTGGATTCAGTAATGCAGGAAGTGGGCCTGAGCGCACAATGCGTATAGATGCAAGTCCGGGGCACCCATCCCACTCTGCGATTGTGGCAGCGTAAGCAGTTCATATGTGGCATGGGGTTGTCGGCCAGCCCACACCAGCGATATCAAATTGGATCATAGGTGCTTGAGGAAGCTAACAGTAAGAAGGATTGGAACATTCACAAATAGATAAAGAAATTTGGGTAACACAACTATTTTCGCTACGGCGATGCAGCCTGCCATCGACAGAGGTAGTTTAGACCACATCGGAATGTGGTCCTCCAGCCAGTCCATGGCCCGACTGTAGTTGGCTCGCCACAGCTCTTCGGAATCTCTGCTAATCCAGATGCCTAAAAATTTGATTGGGCTGGAAGCTCATTGCAGCGAATATTCAGAGGGGAAGGGAGAGGTCGCTTACGTCAAGGGGAAGAACACCGACTTGGCCGAATTTACCTGTATGCCTGAGTGGTCGCCAAATCTCACAACCTCATGAATCAGAGGTGCCAAGTTGACCTGGGGGTCTTTCACATAAAGAGTGATGTCGTCTGCATATAAGGATATAACAAGACTCCGGGATGTGAAACCCAAGCCCCTGTCTGCATGGTGTTAACAGAGTTGTGCAGTAAGTGTCTCCATTGCAATGGCAAACATGGGGGACAGTGGACACCCCTGTCTCGTGCCCCTAGTGACGGGAAAAGGGTTGGAAATGAGCCCTTTGAGATGCACGCGAGTGGTTGGTAGGGTGTGTAGAAGCCGGATCTGTGTGATAAACCCGGAGCCGAGGCCCAGCCTCTGTAACAGTAGAAAAACTAGTCAAACACTTTCGTGGCGTATGACAGAGCAGCTGCAGCTGAGATCTGTGGATGCAAATGGTGCATTACTGCAAAAAGAGTTTGTAGGTTATGGGACGTCAACCTACCGGGTATAAAGCTGGATTGGTCGCGCCATACCATCATAGGCAGCAGCAAATGCATTTGGTTTGCTAAAACATTGGCAAATATTTTGTTGTCAGTGTTTATTAGGGACAGAAGGCGGTAAGAACCACAGTGATTGGCCAGCTTGTTGAATTTAAGAAGACTGACGCACAAGTTACTAACTTGTGTAACAATATATCTGTAAGAGACAGTAGTTAGTGACAGATTCCTTACCTTAGAATATCCCCAGGCGTCAGGCTGGATCCGGAAAGTTTTTGCGTAGCAGTACCCTTGCGCGTCGGTAGGCGGCGTCGTGCGGCTCCGCGTCCGTCGTCGGCATCGCCGGGATGACGTCGCGGGCAGTACTTGAGACGCCGCCCCTGCGCGCTGACGTCAGTTCTGTACACGACTTTCCGCGCCAGGAACGCAGAGCCATGCAAGAAGCTGACATAGGTGTCTGAAAAATACTAGGGCCCTGAAAGGGATGTCCTTAACCCTAGAAATCAGTTCGCAGAACGGGGAGGATGGGTGGGGCGGTAGGAATCTGTCACTAACTACTGTCTCTTACAGATATATCGTTACACAAGTTAGTAACTTGTGCATCTGAAAGAGACACGTTAGTGACAGATTCCTTACCTTAGAATAGATACCCCAGCAATACCAACCCCGGTGGTGGGTCTGCGAACAAAGATCAGACAAGGAAGTCCTGGAGGACAGAACGGCCAAAGAAGCCATCCCTCCGGACCTGACTGTCAAGGCAGTAATGCTTTGTAAACGTGTGCAGCGAGGCCCACGTAGCTGCCTGACAGATAACCGGCAGCGGAACACCGCGGCCCAAGGCCGTGGTAGCAGCCGTTGCCCTGGTGGAATGGGCACGCAGCCCAACAGGAGGCTCCTTCTTAGCCAAAGAATAGCAGGTCTTGATGCACAAGGTAACCCAGCGGGAGATGGTTCGTTTGTGCACCGCCCGACCTTTTTTGGCGCCCACGTAGCCAACAAAGAGCTGGTCATCCACCCGGAAGTGTTTCGTGCGGTCGATATAGAAGGAGAGCGCACGTTTTGGGTCCAGACGGTGGAGCCTCTCTTCCTCTCTGGAAGGATGCGGAGGCGGAAAGAAGGTAGGCAAAGTGATGGTCTGCCCAATGTGGAAGGCAGTAACCACCTTTGGCAAGAAGGACGGACGCGTCCGAAGAACAACCTTGTCTGGATGAACAGACAGAAAGGGAGGTTTGCAAGATAGAGCCTGGAGCTCACTCACCCGCCGAGCGGAGGTGATGGCCACTCAGAAAGGCTGTCTTCAGAGTCAGAAGACAAAGAGGACAGTTATGTAGAGGCTCAAAGGGAGCGCACATTAAAAAGGTAAGAACCAAGTTCAAGTCCCACTGAGGCATTACAAACGGAACAGGAGGGAAGAGGTGTGTAATGCCTTTTAAGAACCTGTTAACAACAGGGGACTTGAAAGGGAGGGCTGATCAGGGAGCCTGAGGAAGGCCGAGATAGCACAAAGATAACCCTTGATGGTACCCAGGGCAGAACCCTGTTGGGCCAGAGAAAGAAGGAACAGAAGGACCTCAGAAAGAGGGGCAGAAAGGGGATTCACAGCCTTTGCTGTGCACCATGCCACAAATTTGTTCCACCTGCAGGCGTATACCACCTTAGTGGAGGGACGCCTGGCTGCCAGAATCACATCACAAACTTCGGGAGGCAAGTCGAAAGGAATCAACTGCCGCCGCTCAATCTCCACGCAAGCAGGTGTAGACTGGACAGGTTCGGGTGGAGGACCGTCCCCTGCTGCTGCGACAGAAGATCCTCCCGAAGAGGCAGACGGATCGGGGATCCACGCTCATACTGAGTAGCTCGGGATACCAAACTCTTCGAGCCCAGTCCGGAGCCACAAGAATGACTTGGGCCCGGTCGTGCCGAATCTTCTTCAACACTCTGGGTAGAAGTGGTATAGGCGGAAAAGGCGTACAATAGACCGCAACTCCACTCGTGACGAGAAGCGCCGCCGAGCGAGTGCCGCCTTGGAAATTCCAACGAGCAGAACTGACGACATTGCGCGTTCTCTTCGGTGGCGAATAGATCTAACCAAGGCTCTCCCCACTGTAGAAAGAGTCCTTGCGCCACTTCCGAGTGAAGACGCCATTCGTGATCCATCATGCACCTGCGGCTGGAGTTCGTCCGCCCTGGCGTTCAGGGAACCTGCCAGGTGTTGAACCATCAGGAACATGCCCTGATGTTCCAGCCATGTCCAGAGGCGCAGAGCCTCCTGACAAAGGGTCCACGACCCCACCCCGCCTTGTTTGTTGCAGTACCACATGGCGGTGGTGTTGTCTGTGAACACCTGCACTACCTTCTCTTTGACAGAGGGCAGGAATGCCTTGAGTGCAAGTCGGATCGCCCGGAGCTCCAGAATGTTGATATGGAGCCGGGACTCCGCCGGAGACCAGAGGCCTCTGATCTCCGCCTCTCCCATGTGACCGCCCCATCCCAGAAGGGACGCGTCCGTCACAACTGTGTGCTCTGGCTGGGGAAGGGAGAGGGATCTGCCCATGACCCATTGCCGGTTCGAGAGCCACCACTGCAACTGTTTTGCAGTCCCCTCCGAGATCTGGACGTGATCGGACAGGTTGCCCTGGTGCTGCGCCCACTGGAACTTCAGGTCCCACTGCAGAGCCCGCATATGCCATCTGGCATGATTGACCAGCAGGATGCAGGAGGCCATGAGGCCCAGCAGCCTCAGGGTCATCCGTACCGAAACCCAGGATAAAGGCTGAAAGATCGGAATCATAGCCTGAATATCCCGGACTCGCCGCTCGGGAGGATAGGCCCGAAACTGCGTCGTGTCCAGAACTGCTCCGATGAAAAGGAGCTGTGGAGAAGGAATCAGATGCGACTTCGGCACATTGATGGAGAACCCCAGCGAGTGCAGGAGTTCGGCCGTAGTCTGGAGGTGGGAGACGACTGCCTGGGACGAGCCCGCCTTCAGCAGCCAGTCGTCGAGGTAGGGGAAGACTGAAACCCCTGCCCGGCGCAGATGAGCTGCGACCACCGCCATCACTTTTGTGAACACCCGAGGGGCACTGGTAAGGCCAAAGGGGAGCACGGTGAACTGAAAATGCTCGGGGCCTACCGTGAACCGAAGGTAACGCCGGTGGGCCGGCAGGACGGGGATGTGGAAATAGGCGTCCTGCAAGTCCAACGCTACCAACCAGTCTCCAGGGTCGAGGGCAGTCAAGACCTGAGCTAGGGTGAGCATCTTGAACTTCTCCTTCCGGAGGAAGCGATTGACGTTCCGGAGGTCCAAGATAGGACGCATGTCCTCCTTGTCCTTTTTGGGCACCAGGAAGTAGTGGGAGTAGCAACCACGTCCTACTTCTGGGGTCGGAACATGCTCGATGGCCCTCTGGCCAAGAGGGCCGTGACTTCCTTCTGCAGAAGTACTCAAGTGATCCCCTGACATGCGGTGGAATTGAGGTGGCATGGCTGGGGGTGGTCTCGAAGGGGAGGGAGTAGCCCCTTCGGACAATGTCCAAGACCCACCTGTCCGAGGTGATGGGACGCCAGTGGTGAAGGTGATGGCGGACCCTGCCCCCTACTGGCGTGCTGTGCACCTGAAAGGAGGGACTAGGAGGGCTTGGAGGCCGCGGACGGGTTGGAGGTGGTGGCCTGACCCGCACGCTGGTTGCCCGAACCGCCACGGCGGTATCCACGTCCTCGGCCACGCGAAGACGCCTGCTGCGCGGGCCGGTGGCTGGGCAGAATACGTGACTGGGCGCCCCTTCCGTGGCCACGATAGGGGCGAAAAGCAGAAGGTAGCGGAGGGCGTGTAGCAGAAAGGCCCAGGGACTTGGCAGTAGCCCGTGAATCCTTAAAACGCTCCAACGCATGGTCTGCTTTGGAACCAAAAAGACCGACTCCATCAAAGGGCATGTCCATGAGGGTATTCTCGACATCACCCGAAAAACCAGTGGTTCTCAGCCAGGCGTGGCGACCGCAGCGCCACCCGCCGTTGCAATAGATCTGCCCAGCGAGTCGGCGGTATCAAGGCCACAACGTAGTGGTGTATTTGGCCGCATCCCTTCCTTCCGCAATGGCGCGGGTAAGCAGTGTCTGGACCTCCTCAGAACACTGGGGCAAAACAGTCGCCACCGAATCCCACAAGGAGTGGGTATATCGGCCCAAAAGACAAGCGGTGTTGATGTACCGCAAGCCAGCACTGGAGGAAGAAAAACCCTTCTTCCCAAATTGATCCAGGCGTTTGGATTCCCTATCCGGAGGGGCGGTAGGGAAGGCGGTTTGGGAAGCCGAGGCTTGGACAACCAAGCTCTCAGGAGTGGGGTGGACAGAGAGAAACAAGGGGTCGCCCGGAGCTGGGCGATGGCGTCGGGACACGTTCCTATCCACAGGAGCCCCTGTGTTGGGCTTGGACCAGGCGCCCAAAAGAACGTCAGTGAGTGCATCGTTGAACGGCAGCACAGTCTCCAAGGAGGAGGCTGCCGGCTGAAGCACTTCTGTCAAGAGATTAGTCTTGACCGTCACCGTAGGGAGTCGGAGATGTAAGGCTCCAGCTGCCCTACGCAACACCGTTGCAAAATTGGCTCCCTCCTCCGTAGCCACGGGAGGAGACAGCATGCCAGTGTCAGGGGAAGTATCTAGACCACTGGCATCCCCTAGTTCCTCTGCCCAGTCCTCATCATACTGACACTGTTGTGCCAGAGGGTCCTCAGACCCCTCCCAGTCCTCCTGGTCCTCCTCCGGTTCAAAATAAGGAGGAGGAGGGACATTTGGGACCCAAGGTCTCATCGGCGCCGGAACCGGCGTCGAGCGACGTCAGTCCGGCTCCATGTCCGAAGCCGGAGAGTACATGGGGACGACGCCGCCCGGAGCCCCCGGGCGGCGTCAGGAACGGCACCGGAGACATCGGCGCCGGCGGAGGCGTGGTCAGGTCGACCGGCGTCGATGGGGGTTGCGGTACCACCGGAGCCGGGATCGAGGCCGGGGCCGAGGCCGGAGCCGGGACCGAGGCTGGAGGCACGAGCGACGCCGGGACCGGAGTCGCCGGCGACGCCGGGCAACCCCATCAGGGCCCGCGGGACCCGAAGGCGCACCGGAGGGACCTTGAGGCCCGAAGAGGCGGGCCATGGCCGACAGGAATTCCTGTACTTGGGCCGGATCCGCCCCGAACCCGGGAAGGACGGGTATTGCGGGGGCGGCTCCACAGGCATGTCCGGGGCCGCGGGGACGGTGCCGGGAGGGGCCTCAGCCGAGTCGCGAGATCGGCGAGGCGAAGTCCTAGAGCGATGATGCTTTTGGACTTCTTGTGTTTAGACTTACCGGACGACGAAGACTTGGATCCCGACGACCGGCGAGGATTCCGCGACCGACCCCTCGACCTCTCACGCGACCGGGGCTTGGTGTGGCGCGGAGCCGACTGCCGGGCCTCGAGGAGCTTTCGAGACCGCTCTCGCAAAGCTTTCGGGTTTAGGGACCGGCAGTCGGAACACGACTTCGTGTCGTGGTCTCGCCCGAGGCAGAAGAGACACTCCAGATGCGGGTCTGTGATGGACATCATCCGAGCACAGGCGTCGCAACGTTTAAAGCCAGGCATCCCTACGACACCTTGGAGTCGATATGAAAGAAACAGTGAAAAAATTCACCCAAAAAGTTAGTCAAAAAATGACTAGGGCACTGCTCTTCCCGGATCTGCGCTTGCTGGCGCGGAAAAAGAAGAACTGACGTCAGCGCGCAGGGGCGGCATCTAAGTACTGCCCGCGACGTCATCCCGGCGATCACGACGCCGACGACGGACGCGGAGCCGCACGACGCCGCCTACCGACGCGCAAGGGTACTGCTACGCAAAAACTTTCCGGATCCAGCCTGACGCCTGGGGATATTCTAAGGTAAGGAATCTGTCACTAACGTGTCTCTTTCAGATTATGATGGCCTCCTGCAAGGATGGAGGGAGAGACTCTGCCTCCAAGGCATCCTGGTACATATCCAAGAGTTTGGGGGCTAGGAGCTGGGAATACTGTTTGTAGAAGGCCGAGGTCAGCCCGGCAAGGCCAGGAGCTTTGTCAGCGGGGAGGCTGGCGATTACCTAGTGTATTTTTTCCACGGTGATGGGAGAGTTCAGAAACTCCTGATGGGTATCAGATAGCCAGACCAACTGTACAGTGTCCAAGTATGCCTGGAGGTCCGCAGCATCCGCTATCGGAGTGGCAGAGTAGAGGCGAGTGAAGAAAGCCACCATAATCTGCAGAAGGTCAGAAGGGGAAGAGCGGGTATCTAGAAGCTTACCGTACGTATCTAGAAGCTGGAGTATGTGGGCCGAGGCGTGAGGTTTATGGAGCAGACGAGCTAGGTTTTTGTCGGGGCGGTCCCCCTCCCCATATCTACTAGCTTGAGACTCCCTTCCCAGGTAATGTGTTTCGCGTAGCGCCTCTTCCTGGTATTCAGACATTTTGTCTCCGATGCCAGCCATCGTGATGGATCATTGGAGCGGAAGAGGTCTGACTCCAGGGCTGCGATATCAGCCTCCAGTCTCATGAGCGTTCCGCGAATATCTCTATGGATACCATTCTGTTTGGCAATACATATACCCTGTATGACTACTTTGAACGATTCCCATAGAAAGGAAGGTGAACTGACCAAACCAGTATTCAGCTCAAAATACTCCAGGATAGCTGCACGGATGTCCTCGCTAAAAGCTGCATCTCGCAAAGCACCTTGCGGCAGCCTCCAAGAAAATGCACAGGGGAGAGTGAGAGGCATTTGAATGATCAACTGCACTAGGGTGTGGTTGGAGAGGGTGTGAGGGAGATGAGTAATAGACATCCACTGCTGCACATCCCTAGTAGTTAGCCAATAATCAATTCTGGACCATGCCTTGTGCTGTGGTGATAAGCAGGTGCCTTCGCGGACCTCACGGTGTGCAGCTCACCAAACGTCTGTAAGGTGATTGTCTGCGATTATTGTATGTAGGATTTTGGCTGCATGAGGGCGGGGGCACTGGGAACTGCCAGCCCTGTCGAGTGAGTCGACTAAAGGGACGGTAAAGTCACCACTCCAGAGCACCGTCGGGGGACCGATATCAGCGATTACATGCCATATCTTTACGAAGAACTCGGGGTCATCAGTGTTAGGCCCGTAAATGGCAGCCAGTGTTTTAATGTAACTGCCAATATAACGTATCGGCCGCCTTTGTCGCTGAAAAAGTGAGATGTTTTCCATGCAAGGCCCTTCCGTATGAGGATGCTGACCCCCCCGGCATAGTTATAATAGGTCGAGGAATAGGTCGCCCCCATCCCTGAGTGAGTAGACCAGGAAGAGGGGCTTTGGCTAAGTGGGTTTCCTGAAGGAGACAAATGTCGATTTTGTGCCTGACCAGGTAAGCGTGTATCAATCTGACTTTTTGGCCATTATTTAGCCCACGCATATTCCACGTAAGACAGGTGACCGTGGACATCTTATTTGGGATTAGAATGAGGGGAAATGGGCATGATCCGAGTGGCATGTGTTGTGCTAAGAAAGTGTGCTGCATCAGTGCCAAATGCATAAAAGTGTCATATAGTGTTTTGTCTATGTACGATTTGTAGCCAACAACTTTTCCAACTCTCCAAACCCCCCGCCCCAAACCCCAACATCAATTGAACATACTGGTCCCGCCCTCCACCCACACCAACACCCCAATTAGATTGTGATGGCCCTCCCCTGACATTGGTAACTGGGAATTATCTCGCATGGCAGTGGAAACGCCGAGCTGACTACCCGCCTATGAGGCTGGGTGGCCCCACAATCAAGATAAATATAGAAGAGAAACATGCACATGCAGGCATACGTAACAAAATATAAACAGTGTGATTTCTGTGGAATATCACCATTAGGTAGGATATACTTAGCATGTCTGGAAACTAACTAGCATCCCCCAGAGTACAACGACAAGATGCATCAGCTATAGAAAACCATAGAAGACAACAGATTATTAGTCATTTTCACTTAGCTGTGCCCCAGCTGAGGAGCGCGGCGAGGCTGCCGGAGACCGGGTAGGTTTGGACTTTTGTTTGACGAATTTTAGAACTTGTTTTAACATCCGTGAAATAATGCATCTTATCCTCCTAGCGGGTAGGAAGTCCTGGCGGTCAGCCTGCACCGCCAGGGTGAAATCAGGATAGGATACAGTGGTATCCTGGTGGTGGATTCGTCCCTTTTCACGAGCCAGCCTGAGGATCATGTCACGGTCCCTGTAGTTTAACAGGCAAGCTATGATGGGGCGGGGGTGGCCTGGGGCCAAGGGACCTGTGGGTCCTTTCGACAATGAATACCGGAGATACTCCCACGATGCGAATGTTGTTGGACCTTGAACAGGCTTCGAGGTCCTTGTTTTTGGCCTTTATGAGCTCCAGCACTCTATCCATGTGCAGGAGCTGTTCCTTTGCGACAGCTTGGTTGTCATCGGCATCTGACACGCGAGTTTCCAACTGATCAAGTGTAGTGTCGTGAGTGTCTACTCGCTTCTTAACATGATCCAGGAGCGAGGTAGGTAGATCTAGTTTGGAATCTATTGTTTTCAAGCTTGTCTTGACCTCCATGAGTATTTCCCTTAGGTCTATCTCCTGCTCATCAGAATCTTCCGCTCGTGGAGGGCCAGCCCCACCATCCTCGGTGTGGTCAGCCTGCTGAGTAGCACATCGCCTCTCAAATGAAAGCTTGGTCTGCCTTCCCTCGTGCTTGCCCATAGTGGGTCGAGGGTGGGGGCCAGCGGCATATAATTCCGGTGGTGGAGGGGCGGGAGGTCACTGGCCAATGGAGCTGCCGTAGGAGTTCCGTGCTGGCACCAACTATGGGAGGTGGCCCAGCCCCTTTTCCAGCAGCAGACCGGGCCCCCACCATGGCCCCTCCACCTCCCTCGAGGTCAGAAGTGTGTGGAAGGCGCAGGAGGCCCCAAAGTTCAAATTGACTACACAGGGGGGGTGGGGTGGGGGGGGAGGCCAGCATCCGTGATAGGGCCCAGATCCAACCTCCATATCGCCAAGGGGTGAAAGGAGTCGCCCTATCGCCACGGCAGGGGGTACGGCGGCAAGCAGCCCCCAGGATACCTCGGAATGCATGCGAGTGAGGGCAGCAGTAAGCAGGCTGGCCCTCACGTGGGGACCAGACACCCCAAGCAAGGCCGGAGGAGCGACGGCGAGGAAGAAACAGCCCAAGGAGATCCGCAGCGTGCCGGGTCGCCCGCAGATCAACACTGCCGGCCACCACGCACCCTCCACAGAATCCGCAGGCCCAGACTGGGCGCCACAATAGGCAGAGGCAGCAGGCCGCGCACCCAGCCACACCACCGCAGGCCGTCCACCACCAAAGCGAGGTCCAGCCGCCAGGTCTGCAGCACGACCCCCGCATAAAGTAGATCAAGCAGCGGGCGGGTGCTGCACCGTCGATGGTCTGGCAGCGCAGGGCCGGGTGGGCAGACCACTCCTCCATACCGCGCACAACCGATTCAGCCGCACATGGCATCCCCGCTCGTCCGTCCCTTGCAGCTGCGGCTCCCGGCTACTCACCAGTTCAGCAAGAGTCCGCTCTATGATTCAGGAGAGCCGGGGTGCAGAGCCGTTCCCTCCGGTGGCGGCCAAATTCACTAGTCGTAATTGATGGCGAGCGGGGCTGCCCGGCCCCAGGGCTGTCACGATTCCGGCATCAGCCGCACCGCAGCTAGGCCTGCAGCCATGGTTCACCGCCGTATACCCACACAGCCGGGCGCTGAGGCTCATCCGGCCCCACTGTACTACAGGTGCGGGGTAACTGGTTTCCGTGTGCTGCCCGTGTGTGATGGTGGCACTGGGAGACCTCAGGATGTGCGGATAATGTAGGACTAGCAGCTCGGCCGGCAGAGCTCGCCTACAGAGCGGCCATCTTGCTGCTCGTGAGACCACGCCCCAAGGCTTGGTGCTTTAATTGCAAGGCATTTGGGAAATGAACTGGAGACTCGATCAGTCCCAAAAAGGTTTCCTCTAGTGCTCCCCTGTCAGCACTGGGGTAGTGAGTCTCCAGATGGGATCCTTGGTGGGCTCTTATCAGGTCAGAGAACACACTGAAGCCACTTTAGTTTCTGAGGGTGCGGTGGATGTAGCTGCCCCTGGTTATATGGCCCACTAACATGCAAAAATACAAACAGCAGCCTTTGATTAATAGGGTTAGAGTGGAAGCACTGAGAGATCCAGGTGCAGGTGTCACCATGGTGACTGAAAAACGGGTATCTACCAAACAGTATCTGACTGGAATCCAGTCACCAATGCTGATAATGTGACCAGGGTTCATTCCATGGCTATGGTGTCCTTGGAGTGGGTAGGGGTTACTGGCCAGTAGAAGGTGGCAGTGTCCTCTGCAATTCCTGTTGAATGTCTGCTAGGGAATGATCTAGAGTCCTCAGCATGAGCAGAGTAGAATTAGGATCCCATTCATCCATGTTGGGAATCCCTGAATGGGTGTGCGTAAAAACCCGAGCACAGAGCACAGCCCAGGGTGAAAAAGAGGAGTTAGAGACTGAAAGAGTGTCTCAACCCTTAAAGAGAAAAGGTAGGAAGTCTTGTAAGCCAGCTTCTGAACAGCCACGAGCTCAGGTCCCCTCTCCTGAGGCAGAAGACCTGTCAGCCCCAGAGGGAACTGAGCCCCAGAAACTTGGGCCTTTCCAGGCAGAGCTGCTAGGCCCAGTGGGACGCTCTAGGGAAGAGCTGTGCCGAAGGCAGAGGACCTGTCCTACTCTTGAAAGCCTGAGACAGCAAGCTGCTGCACAGGAAAAGGGAAATGTCAGGGGCTCCACAGGACCTATTGGGAGGAGGGACTCCTTTACACTGAGGCCAGAGACCCCAAACCTGGTGCCACTAGGAGAGTGTTAGTGCCTCAGCAGTACAGAGAGTCATTACTCTCATTGGTCCATGATATCCCTCTAGGTGAGAATCTTGGTCAGACAAAGACTTGGAGTAGGCTAGTCAGCCATTTCTACTGGCCAAATATGTCTCAGAAGGTGAAGGTGTGTTGTAACAACTGTGCTACCTGCCAAGCCAGTGTCAATGCAGATAGCCACCCAAAGTCCCCCTTAATTCCACTTCCAGTTGTTGTGCTGCCCTTTGAAAGCGTAGGGGTTTACGTTGTTGGCCCCCTGGACCCTCCAACAGCATCAGGGAACATATGTATACTTGTGGCTGTGGATCATGCCACCAGGTACCCTGAAACTCCTGCAGTTGCCAGAGCCCTCTTAAGTATTTTTAGAAGAGTGGGATTCCCTAAGGAGGTATTGTCAGACAGGTAGTAACTTCATGTCTGGCTACTTAAAGGCAATGTGGAATGAATGTGGCGTGACTTACAAGTTCACTACCCCATATTATCCACAAACCAATGGTTTAGTTGAGAGATTCAACAAAACCACGAAAGGTATGATCATGGGACTCCCTGAAAAACTCAGAAGGAGATGGGATGTCCTTTTGCCATGCCTCATTTTCGCATACAAAGAAGTACCTCAGAAAGAAGTAGGATTCAGTCCCTTTGAACTTCTGTTTGGGAATCCTGTAAGGGGACCACTATGTCTCATTAAAGAAGGCTGGGAGAGACCTCTCAAAGAGCCTAAATAAGACATTGGGGACTATGTTCTAGGCCTAAGTTCTAGGATGGCAGAGTACATGGGTAAAGCATCCAAAAACCTTGAGGACAGCTATCAAGAGCCCCATAAGCATTGCTATGACCAAAAGGCTGCACTGGTGGATTTCCAAACAGGGTATAAGGTAAGGGTACTAGAGCCTCTGGCTCCAAGGGCACTCTAGGATAAATGGAGTGGACCCTAGCCTATCCTTGAAAGAAAAGGAGAGGTCACCTATCTGGTGGACGTTGGCACACCTAGGAGCCCCTAGAGGGTCATCTATGTGAATCACCTTAAACCCTACCATGACAATGCTGATCTGGCCATGCTGATATGCTGATGATCACTGAAGAGGATCAGGACCAAGAAAGTGAACCTCTCCATGACCTCCACTCCTACAGCCCAAAAGATAGGTCAGGAGATGGAGTTGTCTTCTCAGACACCCTCTCTGCCCACCAGAAAGTTAACTGCAGGCAAGTCCTGGAGCAGTATGCTTAGCTCTTCTCCCTAACCCCTGGTCAGACTACCTAGTGTACTTATGATGTGGACACTGGAGACAATACACCTGTCAAAAACTAAAAAATATCGACAGACTGATCAAGTTAAGGAGAGCATCAGAGCTGAAGTCCGCAAGATGCTGGAATTGTGAGCCATTGAACCCTCTGAGAACCCCTGGGCCAGCCCAGTTGTGTTAGTCCCAAAACCTCATTCCAAGAGTGAAAAACCAGAGTGGAGGTTTTGTGTGGACTATAGGGGACTCAATGCAGTAACCAAGGCAGATGCACACCAAATTCCTAGAGCTGATGAGCTAATTGACAAGTTTGGGGGCAGCAAATTTTCTTAGTACCTTTGATTTGACATCATGGCACTGGCCAATTGGTCTGACACCTGGAGCAAAAGAAAAATCAGCATTCTCCACCCCAGATGGGCATTATCAGTTAACTGTTATGTCCTTTAGTTTAAAGAATGCCCCTGCCACCTTCCAGAGGTTGGTGAATAAAGTCCTTGCTGAATTGGAAACTCTTAGTGCAGCATATATAGACGATAATGCTGTCTATAGTTCCAAGTGGCAGGATCACCTGATCCACCTTGGGAAGGTCCTGAAGGCTCTGCAAGCTGTAGGACTCACTATTAAGGCAAGCAAGTGCCAGATAGAGCAGGGCACAGTTGTATACTTGGGCCATCTTGTAAGTGGAGGCCAAGTTCGACCTTTACGACCCAAGATCCAGACTATTCTGAACTGGGAAGCTCCAACCACCCAGAACCAAGTCAGGGTATTCCTTGGCTTGACTGGGTACTACAGGAGGTTTGTGAAGGGGCAAGGTACCATTGTGGCACACCACACCGAACTTACCTCCAAGAAGATACCAAAGAAGATTAACTAGACAGTGAGCTGTCAAAAGGCTTTTGACAACCTGAAAGAAGCAATGTGCTCAGCACCATTCTTAAAGCTCCAGATTACAGTTCATAGTGCAGACTGATGCCTCTGAACATGGGATTGGAGCAGTCCTTTCCCTGACCAGTGATGATGACCATGACCAGCCTGTTGCTTTCATTCGAGGTCACTCCCCAGAGAGCAGCGTTGGAGTGCCATTGAGAGAGAAGCCTTTGCTCTGGTTTGGTCCTTGAAGAAGCGGAGACCATACCAGTTTGGTACTCACTTCCTTGTCCAAACTGACCACAGGCCTCTCAGATGGCCGATGCTGATGAAAGGTGAAAACCTCAACTGTTGAGGTGGTCCATGTCACTACAGGGTATGGACTTTATAGTGGAGCACAGGCCTGGGACTCACCATGCCAATGCAGATGGCCTTTCCAGGTTTTTTCATCTAGACGATGAAGTCTCTCTTGGGAAAGGTTAGTCTCATTCTCTTTCGTTTTTTGGGTGTGGAGAGGTTGTGTAGGAAAGTGCCCCTTTTTGACATGGTCATCCCCGTTTTTTGCCTGGTACCTGATGCAATTTTGACAGAAGTGCACTGGGTTCCTGCTATTCAGGTCCTCAGTGCCAGATCTCTTTTCCTAAAACTGTACAATTGTTACCCCAATTTGCAATACCTTGAGCTCCTCCTATAAGCCCTTGTAAATGGTACCTCTGGTACCAAGGGCAGGGAAGCTAAAGAGGGTCTTCAAGGGCTGCAGCATTGATTGTGCCACCCTAAGAGACCCCTCTGATAATCAAACATGCAAACTTCCATACAAGCTGCGTGCCATGGGGCAGAGAAAGGTGAAGACATGAACCTACACACCTCCTGTGTGCCATGCCTGCAGACACTGCATGCAGTATAGGTAAGTCACCCCTACAGCGGGCCTCAAAGCCCTAAGACAGGGTGCACTATACTACATGTGTGGACATATCTGCATGAGCAGATATGCCCCTGTGATGTCTACGTCGATTCTTAGATATTGCAAGTGAACAGGGAAGCCATTTTGAGTACATGTGCTTGACACTGGTATTTACGAGTTCTCCAACTACATGATGGCTTCACTGAAACTAGAGATGTTTGATAGCAAACATCTTGTATTAATAACACTTATTCCCATGATGGATTTATTAATACATGCATCCAGAGGTCACCTTAGAGGTGTCCCCTGAAAACCTACAGACTATATGTGTACTGGCTCACTGGTGCAGACTAGCCTGCCACCACAGACAGGTTTCTGACCCCTTGCAGGTGAGAGCCCATGCTCTTTGAGGGCAGAAACAATGCCTGCTCTGAAAGGTGTTGTCACCTCCTCTAAGCAGGATGCCTAAGTAATCAGCATATCAAGGCAGGAGGCTTCAAAGGCCTCTGCCACCTTTGATATGCGACTCAAGGCTTCCCCAGACAAGGGGAATGCTGCCTCCTGCCCTGGGCCCATTTGGCACCAGGACAGGTAGGCAAATTACCTAGTCAGGAGGAGTGTTCCTGTCTCAGGCTAGATGGGTTACCTGAAGTGAACATGACTTTTAGAATGCCACCATTTTAATTTTGGTGGAATTAGGCTCTCTAGGGTTTTCCTACTTCCTACAGGAAGTGGTCATGTAGATATACAAATCAATCAAGTAGTATTTGTATATCGCGGCAAATCACCCCGGGGGGTATCCAGGCACTGTGCTGCAGGTCTCAGTCGAAAAGCCAGGTTTTGAATCCCATCCTGAAGTGTGTCAGCGAGGGTGCAGTGCGGAGGGGGAGGGTGTTCCAGGCTCTGGCGGCGAGGTGGGAGAAGGAGCATCCTCCTGAGCGGCTGCGATGGATACGCGGTGTCTGAGTGAGGGCGCGGTATGCGGAGCAGAGTTTTCTATTTGGCTGGTGGAAGATCAGGCGGTGGTTCTTGTAGGATGGTCCTTGGTTGTGGAGGTCTTTGTAGGCGTTGGTCAGGAGCTTGAAATGACATCTCATCTGGACGGGGAGCCAGTGGAGGTCTTTTAGGTGCTGGGTGATGCGAGTCCTCTTGAGCAGGTTGAGGATCAGTCTGGCAGCTGCGTTCTGGATTGTCTGGAGTCTTTGTATGAGTTTGGTGGTGGTGCTGGCATAGAGTGCGGTACCCTAGTCAAGCCAGCTAGTGATGAGGGCCTGCGTCAGTTTTCCTTGTGCTGATGGGGAGCCATCCGAGGATTTTGTGGAGCATGTGGATCATGTGTAAGCAGGCTGAGGAGACAGCATTGACCTGACGTTTCATGGAGAGTTCGCTGTCCAGGATAATGTCGAGATTGCGGGAGTGGTCTTTCGGCATGGGGTTAGGTCCGAGCTCTGCTGGCCACCAGGAGTCGTTCCAAAGGGCAGTGTGTCTGCCGATGATCAGAACTTCAGTGTTGTCCATGTTGAGTTACAGGCAGTTGTCTTTCATCCATGTTGTGACATTCTTCATGCAGTTGTGGAGTGGAAGTTGGTCTTCGTCGAGATGAGGTCCGCTGAGTGTGAGAGGACGAGCTGTGTGTCGTCGACGTAGGAGATGATATTGATGTGTGATCTGACAATGTCTGCGAGTGGTTTCATGTAGATGTTGAAGAGGGTTGGGCTGGAGGATGAGCTTTGAGGTACTCCGCAGATGGTGTGCTTGGGTTGCGATGTGAAGGCGGGGAGGCAGATTCTCTGGGAGCGTCCCGTGAGGAAGGATGCCATCCATTGCCTGTGATTCCAATCTGGCGTAGTCGATCAATGAGTGTAGACACCCTAAAGGTAAGTAGTCTATGGGCTACTACCTGTCACTCACTATAACGGCTCTAAATTGAGTATTTAGGTGGTGTCCTTGATACTATGAACTTAGATTCGAAGGATCAAGAAGAGAGGACTAAGAAGAGCCACAAGAAAAGCAATAACTGAAGACTGCTGTGGACTTTTGGCACCAAACCCTGCCTGTACTCAGTCTCGATGATCATGACCAGCGACTCATCCTGCAGCTGACCAGCTTCCAAGAACCCTGGGAGACTTCCAGCCCTTCGCAAATTGCCAAGCAATCTCTCTTGGAGTAGAGGAGCTACTCCCTGCAACCTGCAGTCATCGAAATACAAAGTCCAGTGTATTGAGTTGCCGCTCTCATGCCAGCCTGATGCAGCAGCCCCCCAAGGAAAAGGACCCTGTGCTCTGAAGATCAGATATGTCCCCCCAGCCAGTGAGAGGACGCCAGGACCAACCGGAGATGCATAGGACCAATACTGGGAGTACAGGACCCCTTGCAACAAACAGAGCCCGTGAAGGTTCAGTCCAGACTCCCACTGCACCGAGACTGAGCATCAGTCGAGGGACGTCAGCACCGCAGAGACCCACTTCCTGAGTGGTCCAGCTGTCCTGATTCTTGCATCCTCAACCGTCGAGACCAACCACCACAAGTCCAGAGGATGCACAGAGCCCAGCCGGCCTTTTCACTCTGCACCGAGTGCCCTAGCCCGGGTACAGACTAACTAGCTGTGACCCCTTGTTCCCAGGATCCTTGTGACCCAAGCCCCCTGTTGGGAGCTCCTGGACTTGTCACCAAGTCCCCCTCTGCAGCCTGTTTCTAGGTGGCCCCCCTTCTTTCCACCAGCGTACCATACCGTGCACATCTACTAACCCGACCAGCACCTATGCAGCCGGATGCCCCAGGGCAGATAACAAGTAACTGCTGGTGGTACTTTGGATCATGGCCCTCTACGACCCAAAGTCCCTAAGGAAAACTCCAGAAACTGATCGCAAATAACTGCATGCGACATATGCCTTTTCTACCATGGGAAAACATTGCTGCGTAAAGACGCATTGAACTATTTACTTACCTGTAAAAATTAATATTTAAAAAAGTACTTACTTGATAACAAGGTTCTTGGTATCAAGATTTACATAAACATATTAGTTATTTTTCTAAATTGGTCTCACATTTATTCTTGAGTGTGTGTCTCATTTACTGCCTCTGTGAGTACAACAAATGCTTAGCACTACCCTCTGATAAGTCTAACTACTTGCCTACACTGCCACAAAAGAGAGCATTTGGGTTATCATTTTTGCCTCTGTAAACTAATTAGGGTTTGCCTGGACTCTTTACACAGTGGTTTTGGTCCACTATATTAAGAGCCAGCTTCCTGCAGTAACAAGGGACATAATGGGAAAAATAGAGATATATAGATGTATTTCAGATCATCCACCACAGTTTTTTATTTTTATAAACCTTTTTATTGGGTTTTGCAGTTTAAACAACAGTATTGTATGACTTTTTACAGCTTATAGCAACAGTGAGAAATAAAAGACAAGTAAATAAGTTACTTACCTGTAACTACAGTTATCCAGTATTGGTATCTTTCATAGATTCACATGCCTGAATCATTCCCCGTCGTCGAGATGGGAGTCCCACGGTAAAATATTCAAGCAGTGCTTTAAAAGCTTCATGGGCTATCATGACCAAAGGCCATCTAA
The DNA here is from genome assembly GCA_963921515.1 of Calotriton arnoldi. NCBI lineage: Eukaryota > Metazoa > Chordata > Amphibia > Caudata > Salamandridae > Calotriton > Calotriton arnoldi. The sequence goes on from CAWUFW010002968.1 coordinate 234,421, forward strand.
ACAGTAGCCTATGTCCTTTTGAAAAAAGGTCTAAATGTTGGAATCCAGCCAATCAGCTGTTAGCACCCTCTAGAACACTACCATCAGAAGCAAGTTCTCTTCAGATTTTCCAAGCACAAGTGGGAAGTAAGAATCCCAAAGACTAAAGAGAACTGCCTCCACGGGGAGGAGGGTGGATTGCATGTGAATCTATGAAAGATACCAATACTGGATAACCATAGTTACAGGTAAGTAACTTATTTTCTTATCCAGTATTGGGGTATCTTTCATAGATTCACATGCCTGAAACCGAATAGCGAGCAGTACCCTAAATTGTACTGTCGTTAGAGGAAGGAGGGAGACATGTAACTCATAACCCCCAAAGCTACTGAAATATGACAGTGACATTTGTATTCATAACATACTATACTGTTTAAGATGTATGTACTGGAACGTTCTAGCAGAATAAAATAGAACAATTAAGGCTGTGCTTAACCTTCAAAGTTATACAAAAGATTCACATTGGTAATAGAAATAAAGTACAGTTATATATATATATATATGCAAATACTTTAAGAAAGAAAAAGTTCCTCTTATATCAAATAAAGAGGCTGACCTTAATTGAAGAGATGACGCAGTACCGCTTGGCCCACAGCTGCATCCTCACGCTGTGTAGATTGTAGACAGTAATGTCTTGTAAAAGTGTGGAAATTTTTCCACGTCCCAGCACGGCATATCTTGTCCAATATCACTCCAGCAAACAGAGCTGCTGACGTAGAAACTGTCCTGGTGGAGTGCGCTTTAGTTCTTGTTGTTAGAGGCTTGTTAGCCTTGTCGTGACAAAATTGGATTGCAGAAGAGACCCACCTGGCAACTGTGGCCTTAGTTACTGCTGTTCCTTGTTTTCCTTGGCCGTAAGCGACCAGTAACTGATCTGTTTTTCTTATGTCTTTTGTTTTATGCAGGTAGAATTTTAAACATCTCTTAATATCCAACGTATGCAAAGCATGTTCTGCTGGGCTAGATGGGTTAGGAAAAAAGGATTGCAATATCACTGGTTCATTGAGGTGAAACTGTGTCTGGACTTTTCGGATAAAAGTCGGGTTCGTTCGCAGAGCTACATAGTTCTCAGTGAAATGCAGAAAAGGTTCCTTGATTGTAAAAGCTTGTATTTCGCTAACCCTCCTCGCAGATGTGAGAGGCAGTAGGAGGGCCACCTTCCATGTGAGAAACTTGAGCTCTGCTTTGTGAATTGGTTCAAACGGCTGTCTCATCAGCTGAGCCAGGACTAAATTAAGCTTCCATTCTGGAGGGAGCGCACGCACCGGGGGAAATGCATGGAAGAGACCCCTCATGAATTGTTTTATAAGACTAGAGGCACAGAGAGAAGGAACTTGAGGAGACTTCCTATAACGGGAAATTGCAGCCAGGTGAACCTTCACTGAAGAGAAAGTGAGACCTGATTTTGCCAAAGAGAGGAGATACGGTAAAATCTGCTCAGGAGGAGCTTGAAGCGGGTGAAGGTTGTTTTGCTTGCACCAGAAACACAATTGCTTCCATTTTAGGCAATATGTATTGATAGTGCTATCCGCTCGGGATTTGGCAATAACTTCCCTGCACTCCTGCGGGATATCCAAATCCCTGAATTCTAAGAACTCAAGAGCCATGCGTGCAAATGAAGAGTTTGCGTGTCTGGATAATTCACTTGGCTTTTGTCCCTCAATAACAGAGATGGAGGTGGCTGCAGGCGAATGGGCTTCGACTCCGACAGCAGGAGTAGCTCCGGGAATGAGTACTGTCTGGGCCATTGTGGCGCTATCAGGATCAGATGACAGTTTTCCGATTTCATCTTGGTTAATACCCTGGGAATTAACGGGATGGGGGGAAAAGCGTAAGCATATATCCCGGACAATCGCATTAAAAAGGCATTCCCCCTTGACCCTCGTAGAGGGAATCTGCTGGCATAATACTGGCATTTGGCATTCTCCTTCGTCACGAAGAGGTCCAAAGCTTGTTTTCCCCACCTTCGAAATACCTTGTTGAGTTGGGACAACTCGATGCTCCACTCGTGACAACTGGTCTGAGTTCTGCTTAATGTGTCTTCCAGAGTATTGTGCAGACCTCTGACATGCTCGGCCTTTAAAGGGATCCCATGCTGTGTCGTCCAATCCCATAATTCCCGAGCTTTCTGAGATAGCGTAATGCATCTTGTTCCTCCCTGTTTGTTGATGTAGTACATGCTGGTCGTATTGTCTGTACGAACCAGCATGGAGGAGCCCGCTATTCTCGGCAAGAAAGCCTGAAGAGCTAGGAATATGGCTTTGAGTTCTTGACTGTTGATGTGCTGATACTTCCGCGCAGAGGACCATTTGCCCTGAATTAGTAATTCTTGCAGGTGACCTCCCCAGCCCGCCATTGAGGCGTCCGTTGTCAGTATGAAGTCTGGAATAGTCTGGAGAAAAGTAAGGCCTTGTACAAGATTTGGTGCATGAAACCACCATTGCAGTGCGTTTACCATTCGTGTTGTGATCTGACTTACGTCCTCGAAGGATCCCGAAGCCTGTTGCCATTGCTTTTGTAGCTCTTCTTGAAGAGGCCTAATTTTCAGTCTGGCTAGTGGCACCAGATTTATTGCTGAAGAACACATCCCCAGGAGCGACTTGTACATTCGCATAGAAACTGACCCTTTTTTTGATATGGTCTTTGCAAGAGTTTGCAGACGTATCTGTCTATTGTGAGATAGGAACGCTTTGCATTGAATGGTGTCTATGGACGCTCCCAGAAAGGATATGACTTGAGTTGGATGGAACAAAGATTTCTCTTTGTTTATAGTGAGTCCCAACGTCCTGAACATGTGAAGGCAGGTGCTCGTAGCTCAACTGGCCTCCTGTGCTGTTGGTGCTTTGAGCAGCCAGTTGTCAAGATACGGGAATACTTGAAGCCCCTGAGATCGCAGGGCTGCTGCTACGGATGCCAGGCACTTGGTGTAAATCTGTGGTGCCGATTTGAGGCCAAGCGGAAGTACTTTGAATTGGTAGTGGGTACCAGCCACCGTGAATCTTAAGAATTTCCGATGCTTCGATGGATTTGGATATGGAAATATGCGTCTTCCATGTCGAGCGAGGTCATGAAATCTCCTTTGTTTAAGCGACCTAGGATGTCGGAAAGCGTTACCATTCTGAACGTCTGCCTCTTGAGAAACTTGCTGAGATTCCTTAGTTCCAGAATCAGTCTCCATTCTCCTGATTTCTTTTTTATTAGGAAAAAAAGAGAATAAAAACCTTTTCTCTTTTGTGACTTCGGCACCTCCTCTATCGCTTCTTTGGCAAGCATGATCAAAGCTTCTTTTCGTAATAAATGAAGATGAGGGGGGGGCCCTTCAGTGGAGTAGTTGGAGGGTGCTGACGGAATTCTAGAGTGTGACCGTTGGTGACAAGGTCCAACACCCAGAGATCTGTTGTTACTTCGCGCCACTGGTGGACATAGCTGGAAATCTTCGCACCCACAGGCTGGGAGGGGAGGGGGGCTGGTACCCTGGCGTGATCATTGTTTTCTGCCTGAATCACAACCTTGTTGAGGTGTTCGCTTGCGGCCTCCCTGGCGAGAGAAACCAGCTGTAGACGACTGACGGTAATGGAGGATTATAAGATTGTCGATACTGTGACTGGTATGGCTGATACTGTTGAGCCCTCAGGTAACCTCCCTTGTAAGTGGTGAATCCTCGCCCTCTAGCACCTCTGAAAGGCACCCTTCTGTATTGTAGTGTGAACAACGACTTGTCCGTGTAATTTTTAATCGCCAACAGTGCCTCATCTATGTGCTTTCTGAAGAGGGACTCACCATCGAAAGCAATATTCAAAACCTTAGTCTGCACATCAGGTCTAAAGGTGGTTGCTTTCAGCCATCCTTGATGTCGGAGCACAGCAGCTCCCGCCAGTTGTCGAAAGCCAGTATTGGCCACGTCAAGGGCACAGTCAATGGTTTCTGAAGCTGCACGCTCACCTTCCACTAGTATCTTACGTGCCTCTTGTCTCTTATCTTCAGGGATGAGGTCAATTAACCCTGCCATGTCAGACCACATTTGGCGGTCATAGCCGCCCATAATGGCTGGAGCATTCGATGCCCTAATTGTCACAGCTGCCATAGAAGAAAAACGTTTTTCTAAAATGTCCATCCTATGCCTTTCTTTATCCGGAGGAGTAGTAATCGGGGTAGCAGGGTTTTTAGAGCGTCTTTGTGCAGCCTGAGAAATGACTGAATCCGGCTTGGGATGCCCAATGAGGCAAGATTGAGAGTCCGCCGGAGCCCCTATACTTCTTCTCAACACGGGGCAGCAATGGTGGTATGGACGCTGGTGTTTTCAATATCTTGATGCCTTCCTGCCATATATGATCTATAATAGGTATGGAGCGTACCAATTTCCTTGTGTCTTCCTTGAAGTCATATAAGAAGCATTCAGTCTGTTTTACTGCAATAGGCAGATGAAACCTGTTGGCTGCCCTCTGCATTAAGTTATGAAATCCTCCGATATCTTCCGGAGGAGAGTCTGATGGAAGGTGCGGAGGAGGGGAGGGAGTTGGAATAACATAGTCAGGAGCAGAGACTGGATCCGGCAACTCACCTTCCTCTCTATCCTCTTCCGAGGATGAAGTGTCTTGTGCTCCAGGGTCGACTGTTCCAGGGTCTGGAATATTCACAGGTGTGTTAGGTGGTTGAGCGGCTGGCGTACCTGTAGGATCTACTTGAGGTACTGGCCTGTCTGGCTGATTCTGTTGCAGCAGAAACCTCTATCTGTAATCCGCCAACATGGCCTGTAGATCTTGTATCAATGATGGTGGCAGATGGGCCTTGTCCCTGGGGTGTGGCTCTGGTTGAAAACTATATTGGTAACTGTGACGTGGAACCATATACACCTGCTGGTTGTATTGTCATTATCGTCCTCATCCTCCTCATCCTCAGCATCTTGACACTTTAACTGAAGCTCAGATGGGCCTTGAGCCACCCCATAAAGGCCATCATCGTCATCATCATCTTCATCCTCTTCTACATAACCCTCCAGCAGATGGGATGGAAGCAAGGGCTAAACCTTGCTATACTCTTGCATGGATGGCCGTAGGAACGTCTTGCTTACTCTGATGACTTGAGTAATCACTCGTCGACGGTATCTTCATCGATGTCGTCGACAGAACACTCGGCGACGAATCGGTCATCGTCGGGATCATCGCCGACGGCATCTTAGTCAACAAGGGAGCGTCGACGGTCCTCGACGACGGGGTCCTCGTCGTCGATGCGGAGACTCCAGTAGATAGTATAGGAGCCTGGATCGCCATCGTCGTCACAGTTGTAGTCGACGACGGCGTCGTTGATGTAACACAGAATGTCGTCAACGAGAGAGTAAGCGTCGTCGACAATATTTTAAGGGTTTTCTTACACATAGGATCTGATGAGGAGGCTCTAAGACGATCTCCTTCCTTCCCGACAGGCGTAGAAGGCACAGATAATGCCAGCTCAGAGGAGTGTTTAGCAACCTTCTCTTTTTTTGAAGTCTTGGAGTCCTGGAGAGGCTTATGATTCGTTCTTCCTCCACCTGAGGAACTGTCCTTCGATCTGGCCCTCTTATGGGAAATAGAGGCTCTGCCATCTTCCTCATCAGAAGAATGCGACTTGTGTTTAGTGGCCTGAAGCCACAATAACAACCTTCCCTCTCTGTCCTTGAGAGTTTTATTTGAGAAGGTGCAGCAGATCTTAAATTCTCTCACCTCATGCCTTGGGTAGAGGCAATAAATACACTCCTTATGTGAATCATCCACATTGACTCTTTTCTTGACACAGGTTTTACATGGGCGGAAAAGGCATTTTCTTTCTGACATGTCAAAATTTGAGAAAGCTGAAGAGAAAACTGAGTAGAACTCAGGGACACTCCCTTCCACACGACGTGCAGTGAAAATCTGAAAAGAACTTACTTCTGCTGGGAGTGTTCTAGAGGGTGCTAACAGCTGATTGGCTGAATTCCAACATTTAAATCTTTTTTAAAAAGGACATAGATAGGCTACTGTTTAGATGGCCTTGGGCCATTATAGCCTATGAAGCTTTTAAAGCACTGCTTGAATATTTTACTGTGGGACTCCCGGACGACGGGGAATGATTCAGGCATGTGAATCTATGAAAGATACCCCAATACTGGATAAATGTCAGTACATATAAGCACGAACACATCAGATGGAGTTGTTGTGTGGGGCACACATGGGCATGCAGATCTACCTTGCCTTTGGATGCTGCCACCATCAGATCGTAACTTGTAGAGATCATGCACCACTGGTGATTGATTATTGTGGTGCTCTGCCCAGATCCCGGGTCCTCCTGTGGAGACTTTGCCCGCAGGCTCTGCACAATCCAATGTTTTGTATTGAAATTAAGGAGGCGATGAGATATATTTGATATTAATTGGGGCTCGACGACTACTAGAGAGGAGTTCTTACGGACCTCTCCCCAGAATTGATACTGACGTTAAACTTATCGCCAATGAGTAGACTCAAACATGTTATTGGGTCGTTAGTGCACGAAGACCAGTACAGCTTTATTCCGGGGAGTAGCACATTGCTGAACCTCAGACAGCTCACACATGTCTTGCATACCACCCATGAAATGGAGATAGCAGGTGCCTTGATAGCACTGGATATTGAAAATGTTTTTGACACTATTAGGTCACAGATGTCCACGGTGATGCATGAGATGGGGTTTGCTACAATTATTCAGGGCTGAGTGGAATTGCTATATACTGAGCCCATGGCTAGAGAGAGATTGGGCCCACGGTATCCAACAGATGGGTGATCAAACATGGAATTTGTCAGGGATGTCCCTCGTCACCCTTATTGTTCAACCTAGCTCTGGAACCTTTGCCGATTAGGCTGAAGGATCTGCTGCAGGATTGGGGGATCAAGATTGAGAATGTAAAACATATAGTCTCTATGTACACCGGTGATACTCTAGTTTAGCTTAGCTAGCCCATGCTTTTCTATGGATATTGTTGAAAGAATTGGAGCGATTTGGGATGGCATCTGATCTCAGGGTAAATCGGGATAAGCTGGTGGCTCTCCTCATGGGGAAGGTGGTAGGAGCCACACCAGAAAACCTACCAGATGTGGGTCTACAATCGGAAGTGAACAGATTTAGTTACTTAGATGAGCAGATAGCCCATACTGTAGGTAAATAATATGCTTATAATATGGGTAGTGTCCTGCAAGGACTCCGAAATTACATCACCTTCTGAAATACTTTCCCCCTCTTCAGAATAGGTCATATCACGCTTGCGAAGATGGTGCTCTTGCCCCACTGCTTATATCATTTACAATGCAAGTTTTCCGATCCACATTTAGGGAAATAAATTAGTTTCTTATTTCTTTGGTTTGGGCGGGCAAGAGGAGCAGGCTACGATTATCTGTTCTTAAATTAGATAGAGCAGAGACTGGGCTAGGTCTCCCTGACCTACAATTATATCACTGTCACAACCCACACTACCTGTGCCCTCTGCACCCCTGGTACATTTCTCCCTTGAGTCACTGCAGACCCCTTGCATCTCCATTGGCCCTCCTTCTGCTTCCTGCGCGTATTGCCACAATCATGCTAACCCCTTTGTCCTTCCCTCCAATTCTCATGCATATTACCACAACCATGTTGACCCCCTGGCCCTTCCCTCCACTACCCATGAGTCTTTCCAGAAGCACTCTAAAAATGATGGCCTACTTACTGCTCCTTCCCTACTTCCCATTGCACTTACCATTAGGCTCACAATCCTGCCAGATTTGCATATCTTGTGAGATCCGGAAGCTATTTTAGTCTCAGTAGTATAAATACAACACATATCCCTAATTGCCTTTGCTTGGCTTCTTACCTACCTGGTTGGAAGCTCTCTAGTCATGGTTCTCCGAAGATTTCCTTCCTTGGCTCCGACGGGGACCTGTCGCCTGCCGATCCAGTAATCTTAGGAGTCGCCTCCTCAGCGTCAGCCTGGAGTCCATAACCTGGAAAAAAAGAGAAAATCTTAGAAACTTGTAGAACACTTTTGACCACGCCCAAGCATTGAAGTTTGGAAACACATTGGGAACAGTCTGTGGACAATTTAGCAGACACGTTTAAGACTAAGAGCCTTGGTGAGTGCCAACCGAGTCACTGTATCACTCTGGTTTTCTTTTCAGTGTAATACCACGTAACTCCTTAGCTCAAACAGGGAAGGACTACGGCACAGAGAATTTGATTTGCAAACCTCTAAGCTTCAAATAGAGAAATTGATGGTAATCTCACTTATAACTTATTGGTAAGGTGATTAATGATTAGATGGTCACACACTGTGTGGATGGGAACTAATGTTACATATATAAACGTGACTGATGTTTGTGCTCCAACAGTGTGTTACGAAGGAAGTCAACTGACAAGAGTTCATACTCTCCGAGGCAGTCCAGGCCACAGAAGACTTTGAGGTTTCCACAGACTACAGCTTACGCACCCTTTCTCTTCCAACCCCACTTCTTTGGAGATCAACCACTAATAACCATTGAACATCATGTTTTGAGGGTCAATATCAGGGGACAGAGTCCTCTTTGCTCCCACAGGCTTCTGGTATTTTGGTGAGTGGAACTTTGACATTTACATTGAAGCTCAGCTCCAAACACACAGCCTCTTGTTGCATGGATGAGGACAATTGGGAAAAACAGCTACTGAAGGGATGCTGGGAGGAGGAACCCATTTCCATTACATTAATGAGGGATGGAGGTGCGCACACCCACTGCCCGTTCATTAATAAACATACTGCAGACATGTGGCAGACTGAGATTTGCAGGGTTCTGAAGTACTCCCCATTGTCTAGATCCTTGAAGATCTGGTGGTTATAACCCTTCCTCAAAATTAGCAGAGATATATTTATTGCTCAGTGGGAGGAGGGGGAACTTTTGACCCTGGGAGACCTGTATCTGACAGATAGTTTTATTTAATTTGAGGAGGCACAACTCAAGTTTGGGTTAGGTCCTGGACAGTGTCTGCAATACTCAAAAATATCCAAATCAGCAAGGGAGGTTTGGCCCAAGTTCCTGGCTGCCTCCAGCTTCCAGGTCACTGGAAAGGGTTGTGCTACACATACTGTATCCCAGTTACACAAGGTGCTGAAGACTGATAGACAAAGGCCTGATCTTCCAGTTCGGTAGATGTAAGATGCTGATCTGGAGTCTCCACTTAAAGATAAAGAATGGGACTCAACTCAGGAGCACGTGAAGCTAATCTCGAGTAACACCAGGTTCCAGCTGACAGATTTTAATTACCTCCACCGCACCTATACTACCCATCTGCGGATTAATAGAATTTATCCTGACAGGTCATTAAAATGCCCAAAATGCATAGTGGGAGAGCGGACCTCCTTCATATGACATGGAGTTGTAAACATCTCTAAACATTTTGGCGAGCGGTTGTACCTAAATTTGTGAAACTTTAAAAAATTCCTCGTATGCTCTCAGTACATTTGGCTATTTACTTTTATACTCCACCCCAGGGACTGAAGGCTAAATATAAATTTGATTCATTAGGGGTAGTTAAACGCCATATTGCTATTCAATGGCTGAGATCATTTAGTCTGTCCCTAGCGTCCTGTGAGTGAGATCTGTAAGAGTGGGCTATTGCAAAGGAAATTAGGCTAAATACATTTAGAACAGATACTAATCTCCCAGAAGATGTAGAATTATGGTCTGCAATGCTTAATATGTTAATATTGGAGAATGGGGATCAGAGTCAGCAGAGAAGTGGGATTGTGATGAAATATCAATGACACCTGTGATTGTTGCTAAGGTTCAATTTTCTTTCTCCTGGACGCCTGTAACATGTGTACGGGTGCCTCGACGGGACAAAGCCTGGCTGATGGGGAACTGGGGTAGTTGGAAGGAATGGAGAGAAGGTAGAACATACCCCTTGACCAAAGTTTCCACAATGTACAGCAGGGAAGTTCTGGCGGGGATACAAATCCTAATCCACATTAGTGTTTGGCACCTTTTGCTCTTTAGCTTCTTTAATAGGACTGGTATTCTATGGTTACTGTCACAGGGAATTCACAGGAGGATTCACCGATCTTGGAAAAGGCGTATTAGTGTACTCAGGTGTAGAGGGGCATGGCAAGCAGGCCAAGATGGTGCACGCGTTCCCTTGAAGCTCCGTGTCTTCAACCCCTAATCCGGCATGTATCCTGACCAGCTGTGGAAATCCTGCCATCTCGCACACCAGAATGAGCGGCGATAGAACTCACCTGTCTCCCGCTGCTGCTGTCGAGGCCTGAAATCTCGATCTCCGGTGTGAGTGGACGAGGCCTGCGTCCTCGCCGCATCTCGAAGAGCCTTGCGGGCAAAGCAGGCTCTGCACCCGAGCCGTGATGGCGGTTTCGGTGGGGCAGAGTCGGAGGTACTTTTCGCCCCGACTGAGCTGGGAGCTAGCTGGATTGTTGAAGCCCCCACAAAGTGATCACGACGGCCGCGGGCCTGGCGGCTGGAGAGTGGTGATGGGTGGCTGTTTGCGGGCCCTGCTGGAGGGCCCCGACTGCCGGTCCGGCTGTTGGAGTGAGAGGCGGAGATTGCAGCTGATCCCCCGCCGTTATCCTTCCGGGTGGTAGCGGGGTCTGCTGTGGGCCCCTGGAGACTCGATCAGACCTAGGCTTGGACCCGAGTGGTGCCCCCGTCGCCCGCCGACTATTGACTGGGCCTTCCCCCACTACTGTGGAGGCTGCTGGGCGAGAGGCCTGATCCTGTCCTGCCACGCACGGGGGAGGTGAGGAGCTCCTGTGCGACATGAGGGGGTGAGTGTGGCTCGTGGAGGCATCTCAGGCCCTCCGACGATCCCGCTGCTGTGGCAAGGAGTGCCCCTCCACATACAGTGCCGCCTGCTTGCCGGCTTGGAGGTCGGACGGGGGGGCTGAATTGGACTTCCTTGGGTCTTTTCTCTACTGCATCTTCCTCTCTGCTTGTTGCCCGGCCCTTAGGTGACGCAGGATACTACTGACTGGGAGTGTGAGGATGGGAGGGGCTCCTAGTTGGCCGATCGCAGCTGGGGAGTGCGACCCCTTCCTCCCCGGGACAGCGTTGTATGGCTGGCACGGGCCCAGGGGTCGGATCATTTGGGAACTGTATAATTGATGACTGAATAAATTGCATTTTTAGGACGTGCTGACTTTTGGGAGGCGCTGCAACACGCACCTCCGCTAGGCGCGACCTGCAGGGGCCTATAGGTTGGACCCCCGCTGGGGTGTGCGGATCCTGTGCCGAACTCAGCTGCTTGTCAGTGGAGTGGTGCCACCTTCTGCTAACCTAGGGCCTGGGAACTGGCTCAGGGGGAGGGGTGCTCTGACCTTTGAGGGGGAGGCGAGAGCAGGCGGTGCCTGTCTCATTGCTGGACTTGGGGTGACTGCGCCATAATCCCCAAGAGGGCTGCGATTTGGAGCGCAGGGCACTGTATTCCAGGTCAATCTTTGCTCCTGTCCATCTTGCTGCTGCGCTTCACCTTCGTGCCTTCCCTCCCTTTCTTTGCCTAACCCCTTCTCTCCGCTCCCTCCTTGCCTTCTTCCAGCCACCTCCCCTACACGAGTCCGAGGACAAGGCGTGGCCTGGATTGCGTCTGGGGGGCCTGCGGGGTGCGGCGCAGGGATCAGCTTCAAGAGCTTTTGGGGGCTGAGTTAGGTCTAGAGCCAACTGGAGCATCCAATGCATGGGTAAACAACTGCAGACCTAACGAATTGACTATTCAACAGGCTCACAGTTCATGGGAGCGGGCACCACTGGTTACTGTTTTTTACCATAGACTTCACTCATGGTCGGGGTGTGCGACCGGCACTAGCGGGTGTCTGCGGGCCAGTAAATGCCCACTGCCCAGCAAATAGTGAATGGTCACTTGCGTTCAACTAATCCATCTGTCCCGACAAAGCCTACATCGGAGGCTGTGGAGCAAGCAGGAACATGCTGGGGTAGAGACGCCGCATTCAGATGTGATGCTCAGTGCCAAGCTGGACAAAGTCCTTCTAGCAGTAGAGAAAATTGGACCTCCCTCGAGAGCAAAATAGACAAAGTGGCCACGTACTTCAATTTACTGCGGGCAGATCAGCGCAAACTAGCTGGCGAGCAACACAACATAGAACTCGCGCTGGTGGAACTGCAGTCCGTCCCCCAAGAACACACAACCTTGATACAGGCGCTGATGATGCGTGTGAATACTCTGGAGGACCGAATAGGGAACGCTGAAGGTCCGTCCCGACGCAACAACATTCGGGAAGTGGGACTTCCGGAGGGCACGGAAGGCCGGGATTCTGTGGCATACGTTGAAGCTTGAATTCGCAAACTGTCCCCCCACTTTGCAGTTGAACGGGTGCATCACGTGCCGTCACGGAGGCCGCCGCCGGAGGCTAACCCCAGGCCTTTCTTGTTCCGCCTTCTCAATTACAGCGATCGGGACAGCATACTGTGAGAAACACACCACCTAAAAGAAATCAGGGTGAACAGCGCCTCAGTTATGCTATTTCCGGATTACACACTATCCGTACAGAAGCACTGAAATTCTTTCCTCGCTGTTAAGCGTTGCCTCCATGAACTTAACATACAATACTCCCTGCTGTTCTCGGCGCGTATTCGAGTAGTAGACAAAGATAACGTCCACTTCTTTGACTCCCCCGAGGATGCGTGGGACTGGATGGAGAGTGCAGGCCACGCATCCGCATGTCCTCGCCCTGCCGGAATTGGGAAGTTGCCCAGAGGCATCAAAGCCCGCCGACGTGGACGGAGCGGCGCCCTAATTGTTCCTTGCTGCCCAAGGATGTACCCAACTTGTAACAGGTTACAACGGAGAGGAGACAAGCTCTGCAGACAGTGGCTGCAATGCACACCCGAACCCGAAATTCAGATCCGGACAACGATCCTGTGAAGTCCTCCGGCGAAGACAGTTCCTCAAACGCAAGCATGACCAGGATACGATCAGCGGTGCCGCCGGACGTGACACCACAGACAGCTAATGAAATCAGCTGACGTGGCTGAGCAATCACCGGCACCTTGTCTCAGCCCCGTGGGTGACTTATGATGGCATCTGCTGCAATAGCTATCAGTGGGGGGACACTCACTCCGAGACATGACCGGCGGGACTCACAGATGCCCAGAAAGGAGAAGCATGACACCGTCCTACTATGGTTCAGGCCTCCTGCCCGGATTGTCATACACCATAGCTGGCACATCATGCGCACTACATCAGGGGTGAAAGGAAGTTTAAGAACCTACCCTGCTGCGCACGCTCCTTTCTCTCTCTGATTGAGATTCCTGATAAGTTGCCAATGTTTGGCTATACAGTTTGGGCGGATCCCTGCCACATATCTGCCCCAAAAATGTTCTACAAGTTGTATTCGTTTTCCCTTTACTATTATTTTTCACCTAAACACTATTGCCCTGAGTTGACTGGCCCCCCTCATGTAGGCCGCGCCCAGCGCGCACAAGGCCTTTACCATCATGAAAAGCTACATCACATACGGCACCAAATAATAACCCAGGCATGGCTCACACTAGCATTATCAGGTGGAATGTAAGGGGCATGCATACACCCTCAAGCCGATATTCGATCCACTCCTACCTGAAACGTTGATCTGCTCATGTGGCCCTCCTGCAGGAAACACACCTGACACTTCCGGAATCTGGTTGATTCCACCGCCACTGGCATGGTCAGGTGTTTGCAGTCGGCTACTCATCCTACGCCAGGGAGGTACTGATCTTGGTACGGACGGGGACCCCTTTTGTTGCAGAGGAGGTGAAGGTAGACCCAAATGGAAGATATGTACTCATAAGATGTCGCCTTAATGGACTACGGCTCGTGTTGGGGGCAATATACACCCCTAACTCAGATCAGGCAGCGTTTCTCTGTACTCTATCTGCAATGTTAGAGGACTGGAGCGAAACCCCACGGCTGATAGGTGATTTCAATGCCGTCTTTGACACCACACTAGATAGATCATACCCCCCCCCCCCCCCATCACGCGCGGCCTCTGTATCGAATGCTCGCACATCGGGTGGCTGGTTGCACCACTTGTCGTTGGTAGATATATGGCGCTCACACAACCCTACCACAAGAGTGTACTCACATTACTCGGCACCTCACTGTCTGCATGTCCGCATCGACTGCATAGTAGGATTACCAACACTCTTTCCCACGCTAGGCCACACTGCCCACCTCGGCCGCACGCATTCGGACCACAATCCCCAATCGTTACAACTACAATGGGAAGCAGCCCCACAGGTTGTACCACCATGGCGCTTCTAACCTTCCACCTTGGAAGACCCACCATTTCGGGAAGCAGTTTGGGTCGGTAGAGGCCGAATTCTTTTAATTCAATGAGGGCTCTACAAACAATAGACTCACTGAATGGGAAGCTTTCAAAGTGACCATTAGGGGGCAGTATTTGGGAATTAATTGGAATATCCGTAAACATCTTAATGATGCTATAGGAAACATTGAGCGCAAGCTCTTACAGTTGGAGACGAGGTAAGTGACAAGGCTGGAGTGTGCACCTCAACTGGATGCCAAATGCAAGGAACTTGCAGCTCTCCTAGAAAGCCTTAGGTGCAAAAATTATGCAGCGCATTCCCCGCCCGCATACATGCGGCCTCAGACCGCGCTGGATGCCTTCTAGCATGGCTTATACACCAAGAACAGGCACACCTCCCTATCCAAGCTCTAAGGGATTGTACGGAACGACTGTTACACATGCAATGTGACATTTAGGCTGAACTGACTCAACACTATAGTGATCTATAAGCCTCAACCACTACCTTTCACAACAAACCTTTTGCAGCCTTTTTCTCTCAGCTGCAGCTCCCTGTCATCGACCCAATGCAGCGAGCAGAACTAGAGGAACTGATCTCACTTGCTGAAATTTGAGAAGCCATCAGAGCTCTTGCATCGGGTAAGACCCCTGGGCCTGCTTTCTGAGTTCTATAAGACTATTGTGCATACATTAATACCACACTTACATGCACTATACAACGCTGCGCTCGAGGCTGGCCTGCTCCCCTCTACATTGCGTGACGCGCTACTTGTTTCGCTGCCTAAGTCGGACAGGGACCCTACTGAGCTGGGATCTTACCGTCCGCTCGCTCTGTTAAATAAGGATTATGAAATCCTAGCTAAGATACTTGCTGGCCACCTGGCTCCGCTGGTTCCTGCCCTGGTCCATCCCGACCAGAACAGTTTTGTCCCATCCCGTAGTACCTCGCTAAACCTGAGAAGCTTCTTCAGGGTCTCTACTTACTCCCATCGGCAGTGGCCCCACTCCGGGTGTCTGGTTCTTGACCTCGAGAAGGCCTTTGACTCCTTGGAGTGGGACTTCCTTTTTGCTGCCCTAGCCAAGTATGGAATTGAGGGCAGATTTCTCTGCTTGCTCCGTTTGCTATATACAATGCCGATGGCCAGAGTGAGGACTGGCTGCTACACCCATGCCCCCATACCAATATGCTGTGGAACCATGCATGGATGCCCGCTGTCTCCATTACTCTTCGCCCTAGCAGTCGATCCACTCGCGTCAGCGGGGATTGGGGCACAGGGTGCGGACTGGGGTATCCCCCTGGGAGATGACATGCACATCGTCTCGCTATATGCGGATGATATTCTGATATACCTCAGAGATGCACGATCGATTCCAGTCATGCTGGCCCAGACACTCACAGACTTTGCAAACCTCTCTGGATTGCGGGTTAATTGGAGCAAGTCCTGTCTCTACCCTTTTGTGTCCGGGCACCCAGACCCAGCCCCCTCCATCAACGGAGGCTGCATCCAGTGGCAGCATGACACCTTCCATTACTTGCGAGTTAAAATATATCATCAGCAGGAAGACCTCCGGGACGGTAATTTGGGAGGGCGATCACCGCGATCCGGTCTCAGATGTCCTTCTGGCGCAGACCTTCGCTGTTGGTCACGGGCCGGATAGCTCTACTGAAAATGGTGGCGCTTCCCAGGCTGCTGTATTATTTCACCAATCTGCCTCTGTACATCTTGCCCACTATTTTTCGCACAAACGATGATAGAATTTATATGGAACAACTCCAGCTGTCATGTGGCCCTTTCCAAGCTGTATCTACCAACAGATTGGGGGGACTGGCGGTTCCCAATATGGAGCAATACTATCTTGCCTCACCGTTGCAATGTGTGGCAAGATGGCTGGCGGGACCTCAGTTGTGTGACACTGATGCTATTTCACCGCCCTGGTCAATAGCATCCATAATCCGGCTATTCAACCCCTGCGCCAAGTGCAGAACTCCTGAGCCACTACTTTTGGGGGTTGCATACCAAAGCTTCCGTAGGAGCATCTATATCACGGGAGCGACATTGCCATATGCACCAGCATTGCCCCTGCAAGGCACACCGCGAGGCGGTGCCAGTACATCAGCTGTGGAACTGACTGACTGGCTAGAGGCAGGAATTCAAACATGAGGCGATTTATACTATGATGGTACACTACTTCCCTATGGCACACTAACAGAACTAAATGACTTACCTGCCGGCCAGTTTTTACTATATAACTCCCTGATTGTGGCTCTGGGTAATCAATGGGGGGACATGGCCACGGAACGCACCACACATTTGACCATCCAGTATTTACACGTCATGGGGAGGGGAAGGCATCTTACCAAATGGTTTGCTGATTCACTGCATCAACATACAGACGTTACGCTAACGCCACTGAGACAGCACTGAGAAACAGATAGACATCGCCCCATCACCGATAAGGAATTGGCTGGAGTGCTAAGCAGCACCTTTATATTCCTCGCAACGCTTGCTTCCCCCTCATCCAACATTACATACTTCAAAGAGCTTACCTCACCCCTGCCAAAAGAAATAGATTTTTCCATTTTTACCTCCTTCACCAGCTGTGGACTTGCCTATCTTTGCAAACCTACTGGCGCTCGGTTGGCACTGCCTTAACCGTCTGCACTGGCTGCACCCTGTCGTAATACTGGGAGGAGTACATTTAACATCTCTACCCTAGAGGCAAACGTTTGAAGGTCGCCTCCCGGTTTCTTGAGCTGGGTATACTGGCAGCTAAGCGCCTTAACACACAATGATGGAAGTCACCTGACCCTCCCACCTACATGGCCTGGACAGTCGGTGCTGGTATGGTCTAGGGCGGAGAGTGTGGTACTGCGCACTGAGGACACCTTAGGCCTTCGTAAAAATCCTATCCAGCAAGATGGGACACCATTCTGCATGACTTTCAGGGCGCACAACCAGGCGATTCACAAGTCTCTGTCTCTGCCTCCCCGAGGAGCCCAGATGCTGTAGGTTCTCAATCCACTCTTGCGCAGTTGGGGACGGCGAGCAGGGAGAGGCAAAGGTCCTTGTCTCAATGCACCATCTCCTCCCCCCCCGGTGTTCGAAGATGTGAGCGTGCTGGACACACCTGCTACTACCACAAATAGAGGCCTGTCAACACTCCGCACAGACCAAGCTCTTCCTGTTTCTTTTTATTTTCCAGCTCTTTTCCTTCCCACTTCCCAAAACCATGTTGAGAGGCCACCCGCCTCATTAAAGGTGACTGTGGGGATGCATTTTTCAACCCATGCGCGCTAAACATAGAAGTGATACGGAACCATCCCTTATACGGACATGAGCAGCATGAGCGTGCTCACTATACTGTAATAGAGAAATTAGATACAATTTGATGACTGTTATATGGCAAATGTGCTTCCACTGGAACACATATTCCTCATGAATGTGACTGTTCGTTATCTTAAACATTTGCATGTCGATGTGTAATGGCAGAAGCTGTGGTAAACGAACAAAAGAGGAAAGCCAAAGCGTGATGGGGTGGGTCTGAGCCTTTTGATCTTGTGTTTAGATTTGCCGTTTTCGTTTTATTAAGTTCACCTCTTTATTGAAGCGTATGCAAATGGTCTCATCGCCGAAGTATTTTGGGCGTAGTGCGCAGACCATCCCTATCAGCAAGCTGTTGGTGGTAATACTCGCAATTGCTTTTATTTGTAAGGCCATCCTGCCACAGTTCACTGCTCAGTCCTAAGTGCTATGTACCAGATGTCTAGGTTATGTAATGTCATCCTAATGTACCTTACGCAAAATCTGATAGCAACTCTGCAATTTATATGCAATGAATGTAACACAAAATTCAATAAACAGTATAAAAAAATATATATAAAACAAGCTCTTAAGCAATTTTGAACATTGATGAAATTGAATGAAAGTACTTGGGATGAAACTTGATAGCTTCATCGCAAAAGGTCTTAATATTCTTGCAAAGCGATAAGCAATGTTCAATATGTTGCATGAGCTAATACAGTATGTACTGGATGACAAAGGTAAATCCTTGACCCTGCTGCTTTTAATAGCCTCTTTTAGATTTGCTGTGGCTAACATTTATGCTCCTGATATTGGACAGCAGAGATTTCTGAAGGAGGCTATCATGCATATCTCACAGACCCCTGAGGAAGTCGTGGTCATAGGTGGGGGATCTAAAAAAAGTGAGACAGGATTATGGACCGATTTAACATGAAGGTGGGTCAGGCTGGCTTGTTATGGGAAGGGAATGGTTACAGTTACGTACATGGGTTCAGGAGAGGGAGGAGCGCTCCAAATACTATGCGACAGCATGTTACTGAACACCACTCAGGGCATGGCTGAGAGACACCACCAACTGGATAGGTCTGGTGTCTCCTTCCTCGCAGTCACCCTGAGGTGCTTGGAGTACAGGGCATAAAGGTCTGAATTGCAAAATTCATCAAACAGAGTAGGATATCAAAGTTGGGCTTGTCAAACAAATGCAACGAGTGCCAGGAAAGTGGACAAGCTTGTAAACGGCCCTTTCCAAGATGGTGGAGATGTGGACTGTCCACTTGATGTCATCTGAGGTTCCCACCAAGAAGTAGCATCTTTTCCTGTGAGGTCTGTTACTCTTTAGATCATATATAAGGAGGCATTTTCAAGTGAAGAATGCATCACAACATATTTGTTCCTATTCTCAAATGTGTTGGCTCGTTCTTCACTCTCTTGCTATTATTGTTGTGCTGGATTTTTTTCTTTTAGCAGTTGGAGCGTCTACTGGAGTCTTATTCTGGGTATAATACTGGGGTCTTTTCTCTTCCAAGATGTCAGGGGGAGTTTGGTGCCTTGCTCTGCAGTATTAAACTCCATCTTCAATCAAGAGCTACAAAATTGCCGAGGAGGTTTTTTTATCCTTTGTCATTATTTCGTCCTCCAGAGACAGTTGACACCTTTTATGTATACTAAACTTCAGGGTGGCATGGTGACCAATGGGAGTCCCTTTCCTTGGACGATTAAGCAAGAAGGGTAATCAACAGATATCAGCGTTCAGTCCTTGACAGTTAGGCAACCTGGGGTTTGTACACTGTTTTCTTGGAAGGGCATAGATCATACGCCAGACTACATGACTTTTTGGTGTCTTCATCCTTACATATGCCCATACATAAGAAAAACATACACCACATAGCTAGATCAGATAACACTCTAATTTCATTGCCACATTCCGTTTTCACAAGTACCCGGCCTGACAAGTCCTGGAGGACATTTGCTTATAAATGTGAGAGCATTACATAAGAGCAGTGAAAGAGACCATCCTTTGGGACACTGTTAAAATGATAATTAGACGCCACTAATATCAGCACCTACTATACAAAATAAAGCCAGATATGAGGAAAGGGAACAGTTAGAATCCCAACTAAAAGAACTAGAAGGGATAAAAAAGATACCGGTGTCACTAAAATATGTTGCAGACTCCTAGCAGTCAGGACACAGGATAGGGCTTTGGATAAGGACAAGGCTGAATATGTTCTGCTAAGGATGAAACATTATTAGAGTGGAGGCAATAGGGCTGCAAATTGCTGGCTTGCAATCTGAAAGACAAAATGGCAAGGGACAGATTAACAGCTATAAGGGATGAAGGTGGAAAGCTAAAGAATTATGACCTTGGGATAGCGAATGTGTTTAGCACTTTATATAATAAATAATGCCAGGCTGAGGATGTGACCTTGAGCATACTGAGTACTTGATGAACTCATCAGTCATCATTACTGACACTACTGCCTGGACAAGCAGAACAACTAATCATAATGCAAAAAGTGCTCGTGTATAACATCACTCAAGACATGTGAATCTCCACTCCCTAAAAACTTGTCCCCACAACTTTATAAAATGTTTGGAACAAGGGCCCCTATTCTGACAAGGTCCTCGCTAAATGGCTTTATCTATGACAGAGGCCATGGTAACAGTCGTTCCCAACCAGGCAAAACCCACACACAATGCAGCTCCTACATCCTCACTTCTTTATTAAATGTAGATGCCAAACTGTACACAGGCATCTTAGTGACTAGGTTGGGGACCGATGTTGCCAGGCTTGATTGATCTTGATCAATTGGGCTTCATTCCCAGGAGAAGCTGAAGAGACAATACAAAAATGGCAATACATGTAATAGAGAATATTCACTGAACGGGAAAGAATGCAATGTTGCTTTCATTCAACACTGAGAAAGCGCTCATCTGGGTTAACTGGTGATTTCTGGACAAAATGCTAGAAACTTTCAGCTCTGCCTCTAGATTGCGAATCTGTATCCTTTGCAGAAACAGAGATCCTATGGCATGTATTAAGATCAAGGCAGGAATTTTCACCAACAGTGGTACAAAGGGGGAAGAGGCAGGGTTGCCCATTCTCACCACTATTGTTTGCTCCCCCCATGGTACAAATGGCAGAACAGTTGAGCAATAGTGGAGGCATTAGCAGAGTATGAATTGGAAGAGACAAATTATATAAACCACATATATAGATAACTTTTAGATCCACTCTGATCCCATTTAATCCCTCCCCTCCTCTGATTACAGAATTGAAGGACTATGGTGAGGTGTCTGTGTTTAGGATTAACTGACAAAAATGGCAAGTGCTAAACAGAAACACTTCAAAAAATCGCAAATTAGCATTACAGACAATTGTTTCTCTTCATTGGGCAGATGAGTCTATAACATATGTGGGATTGCAGATCACTGCAGTGATTTAACAAATAACAAACCCAATTATATCCTGCTTTTAAGGCCCAGCCCAAAGGATCTGCAGTAATGGCATGTGGCAGGCCTTCTCTGGCTTGGTAGATAAGCTGCGGTTAAGGGTGACAGAACTCAGAGAGATGAGTGTGGTGGGGTATGGTAGGGTGGGGTGACCAAGATGTCCAACAACAGGAGGCTGTAACTCATTGGAATGTTTCACAATCAGGACCAGATCTAGGTCGAAAATGTATACATTAGCTGCCCCTGACCTTCGCTGCAAGGGAGAAGAGATTGAATAAGGTCTGGCAGTGCTGATGACATGGGAAGGAGCATGGGCCATGTGGCCACAGCAGACCTTTGCCAGAGGAAAACAGTGGGCACACGGAGCAGTGGGAAATGGTGCTGCTGTTGTAACAACTGCACGCTCAGGTTGCATCTGCTGCTTGGTAGCCCTCCTTTATGGCTACTCCCATTCCAGATTCCCAAATTAAGGCCGCCTAACTGCGGACAAAATCATGCCCTTGATTGTTTCTTCCACCCAGTCCCCCAATTGAAGTACTAAAAGGAAAGGAAGGCCACAACCCCCTCTCACTTTTAAAACATTCCACTCAAAATCTTGCAAGGTCTCGCAATATTTCAGTAGTAGACGTGCTCTGGTAGGCGTCTTGGGGGTGAGGGTAATAAACACCGCGCCCGAGCATGAGGCCTTTGTTTGGCTTCCTTTCAGACTCCAACGCTGTGTGTTCAAGAGCAAAGCCACGAAAAGAATCCAAGACTCACTAACCTGTAGAATCTCCAGCTACTGTGACATGGCCACGCGGAGACATCCTTGGGATCGGCAGCAACCCTAAGAGAAAACACACAAAAAGGAAAGAACAAGTAAGAATCCACGCAATGCCCTTAGAAGTGCAGCATGGCAAGCGCTACAACAGGTTAGTGCAGTTATCCTTAGTAACACTGTTTCTAAGTCAAAACAACCTAGATTAACGTTTGAGACACATACTGAAAGCACAGAGTAGCTTTTGAAAACAACAAAAAACATTTTTCTAAAAGACATTAACTGGTGCACCATAAGGCTTGATTATTTGGCAAAGGCAGGTTTCCTGAGCAAGAATAACAAGTGTTTACAAACTGCAAAAAAGAACTCGCTGATATGAATCAACCCAAGAGACTTTATAGAGAAGTGCCACAGTTGGAATAATCCATGAGACATTAATCGAGGAGCTCAAATCCGATGTAAGAGTGACTGCATTTTCTCCTACTTAGAGTGTGTTCCCAAGAAGAAGGTACACCATGTTGTGTAGCAAAAGAATACTAACAAGTCATTCATAATGGCGTCAAAGTAAAGCACCCAGGTGAGATAGAGGCGATACCGTCTGAGGTAAGACAAGACTAATAGTTTATCAGTTGACACATATGATTGTTGAAGGCCACTTCAAAAGCATCTATCTCTCCCCCCATTCCCTTCTGGGGTACCTATAAACTCACAACTTTTAGATTCTGAGTTGTTCTGGAGAAGAGTGAGTGGGCCAGCATCGCCCCTACGGAATCTCCAGGATTTTTAGATGAGTGGCAAGTGAAACAGTGCTAGGGATAGACTTTGTCGCTGACCATGCTCCAGCTGCAGGGAAAGGAGATCACCTGGCTCAGTGAGGGCATGAGGAATCCAGAGGGGGCATCTTAGTGTCTGGCCTGTGGAGAGCAGGCTGGGCACCTGATGGTGCGGTCATCCCTTTGCAGATTTCTCTCTCGCGGCCAGGAAGATGTCCTAAATAGGAGCAATTTACTTAAATTACTGTCATTCTTACCTGAGCTGGGGTTGCTTGAAACGAAAGATCTGGCCACCATTAAGTTTATCCTGGCCACCATTATGTTTATCCCTGGTCACAAAGAGAGCCAATAGGAAGTCACAAAAATACAATTCAGAAACAAAGAGATAGCCAGGCGGGTCGGGTCCCACTATAAGATTTTGGCAGACTAGGGAATAAACATAAGTAAACCCCTGAAACCAAAATATCCATGGCTGCTTGCAAAAAATCAGTCTCATCACCAGGGTGATTCTGTACTTTGTAGTTCAATGGGATTGCTATATCCTCGATCTTTAGTAGACCCTATTACAATCTCAATGGATCAAGCAGCGAATAAAAGAGTCTGTTGGCTGTCGAGAAGTTCCCGCTGAACTCTACCCTTTATAAGAGAGACGTCAAGGAATATGATTATTCAAGATACCAACACACAAGAGCTTAACCTGGCCTTGCAAATGTGTTTGTAGAATATACAAGGTTTAAATTCCCTCTTGAATGACAACTTGGCAATGGAAGAAATTGGCATTAAAGATATAATTTGCCTGCAAGAAACTTGGCAAATGATGCCTATGGCCTGGCAGGATCATAATGAATTTTTCTCACCAGCCGACTCCTCCAATAAAGGGGGTCTCCATCAGGAGGTGTCCCAATTTTGGTCCATAAAGCTCTGGAGCCGGATGTGAGAGTCCTCCTATTGGCACTTTGGCCTTTATTTTTCTGATGTTAGCGGCAACATCCTCTGGATATGGAAGAAAGATGCCACACTTATTATTGGAAACGTATACATAAATCCTAAACAGCCAAAAAAGAAAACAATCTCCAGTGATATCTTAAAGTTAATCAAGGCCCTATGACAGCAGTATCTCGCAGAAATGTGAGTCTTGGGGGTGACTTCAATATGTTCCTGCTCAAATCCCCATAACCATTCCCAGGGCAACATGAAGAGGACAACGTATGGGGCATCCTGGAGATCGCTCTGGGTCATGTAAAGAAAGACAAGGTTGGCCAGAAGTTTGCCACCTCCTTGAATGCCCTGGACTTCAGAACACTAAACGGAAAAGGGGATTTTCACACAGCATTTCATGCGGGTAAGCAATTTCCAACTGTGCCACACTCTGACGACTGACCATGCAAGGATATCCTGTATCCTCCAAAGGGATACTCTTAAACTGATACAACTTCAAACAATTGGTACAGAAGAGGACACTTGCAGGCTTCAAAGAATAAAATGGTCAAGAATGGCTTCTTTTTCAGCCCTGGTGGAGTTGAGAGAATCTCTGCAATTTGAGGCAAGCAATTCTCCGCTCTCAGCTGCGAACTAGCCGTAATTACAGGGCAAGCTAACGGAGAGACTCAACATTAAGGTCCAAAAGCCAGGCAATGCTTATACCCAGAGGGTAGCTTGTAACCCAGTGCAGAGGGTCCTCAAACAAGAACCAAATAAACTCCAGAGGTTAGCAAACAAAAGTACTGATACTACTTCAGAAGTGGCCGTGATCCGGAAGGCCAGAAAGGCTTTGAGATCAAAAGTCTGGGAAATCTCCCAGACCAATCAAGAACAGGCATGGGTGGAACTACATGAGGGCTTGAAAACCAAAAATCCAGCAACATTTTGGAATCTCAGTAAGATGAGGTTGAGTCAATACATTTAAAAACCCCTGTCTACCGTGCCGGCCGCCAAGTGGTCAGAATACATTTTCAACCTGTATAACGCTGGGAAAAATGAGTGGGTAGGACGATACTGCAGAAGAACTAGTAGACCGCTCTAATAAAAGACTGCTGCACTGGGGTGAAGCATTGACTGCCCAAGAATCGATTAATCGTACACTGGCATCTTTTCGAGCTGCTAGAGCCCCAGGCCACAGAAGAAAACAAGTTACTTACCTGTAACTTTGGTTCTCCAGTATTGGTAACTTTCATAGATTCCCATAGCTTGTATCATTCCCCGTCGTCGGAATGGGAGTCCCCGGTAAATAAAAAATACCATAGCAGTAGGTACAAAAGAAGAAAAAAGGCCTAGGCCTCATCTCATTTTGTAGCATATCCACCTCTTTTTGTAAAAGAGACCAAAAACACTGAACAGCCAATCAGAACAGCCTCCCCCATAGAACCCTCCTGGGAGAGCCTCAGATTTTCGTAGCCGTTGTATAACAGTATAACAGAAGATGCTAGAGGCTGAGCTTTCCCAGGGGAGGAGGGTGGGCGCATGGGAATCTATGAAAGTTACCAATACTGGAGAACCAAAGTTACAGGTAAGTAACTTGTTTTCTTACTCCAGTTTGGAACTTTCATAGATTCCCATAGCTTGTATCAGAATAGCTAGCAGTTAGGAGAAAAATGCACATTTTGTGAAATAGTACTTTGTATAACCTTGCAAGATGTATATCGTCACAGGGATAACAGTTACCAAACAGTAGTCAGAAAAAAACATCATTAGATACAAAATATGCAAAAGCAGTAATAGGAAGGAGGGTTAGAGGGGAAAGCTCACCGCTTATTGGAAGAGATTCCTCAGGACCGCCTGTCCCACTGCAGCATCACTTCGTGTGGAAGCATCTAAGCAGTAATGCTTTGTGAAAGTATGGGCACTGCTCCATGTTGCTGCCCTGCAAATGTCTTTGATAGGCACTCCCGCGAAGAGAGCCACAGAAGAAGAGACGGATCTTGTAGAATGCACCCGGACCCGCCCTTCTAGGGGCTTACCGGCCGCTTGGTGACAGTATTGGATCGCGCTGGCAATCCATCGTGCAACCCCTTGCTTCGAAAGAGGGAAACCTTTGCGAGGGGCACTGAAAGCAACGAAGAGCTGTGTAGATCTTCTGAAATATTTGGTGCGCTGGAGATAGAATTTTAAACACCTTTGAACATCCAAAGAATGAAGAGCCCTTTCCGCTGGAGTAGAGGGTCTAGGAAAATAGGATTTGAGAATGACCGGCTCATTCAAATGAAAGTCAGAAGGGACTTTCAGGATAAATTTGGGATTGGTCCTCAGAATCAGAGTGTCCTTTTTAAACTGCAAGAACGGATCTTCGATAGTAAGAGCGTGTAGTTCACCTACCCTCCTGGCTGATGTTAAAGCGAGAAGGAGGGCCACTTTCCATGAGAGGAACTTAAGGTCCGCCCTATGAATTGGCTCAAAAGGCGGCCTCATGAGTTGAGTAAGGACTAAGTTGAGCTGCCACAGAGGTGGTGGAGGTCTAACTGGTGGGAAAAACTCTAAAAAGTCCTTTTTAAAAATTCTATCACAATTCTTGCTGACCAGAGGGAAGGACCAGAAGAAGTTCGTCTGAATCTAGAGATAGCTGCCAGGTGCACTTTGATAGAGGAATGCGCGAGACCTGACTGAGCCAAGGTCAAAATGTATGGCAAAATTTGATGAGGAGCAGAGGAATAAGGATGAATGTTCTCTTGCCGGCACCACAGGCAGAAACGCTTCCACTTCAAGCGATAGGTCTTATTCGTACTTGGTGCGCGGGCTTGAGCTAACACCTCTCTGCATTCTTGAGAGATATTTACATTTTGAAACTCTCTGTGCTCAGGAGCCACGCTGTTAACTGAAGTGAGCTCGGATCCGGATGTACCACTTGGCCCTGGGACATCGTTAACAGAGAGGGAATTGGGCATAGATGAATTGGATGGTCCAGGGAGAGCAGGAGCAACGCCGGGGCCACCCGAATCATCCTGCAGGGTTCCGCCTTGAGCTTCTTGAGAAGTCTTGGAAGAAGTGGAATCGGAGGAAAAACGTAAACAAAGGCGCCTGACCAGGCCATGGAAAGCGCATTCCCTAATGAGACCTGATGGTGTTCCCTGCTTGCGTAGAGTCGGCATTTCTTGTTCTCTGGGGTGGCAAATAGATCTATAGACGGAGTGCCCCAGAGATTGAAATTTTTTTCCAGAGTGCGATCGTCTAGTTCCCACTCGTGGCTCACCGATTTGATGCGACTTAGTGTATCCGCCGTCTTGTTGAGGGCCCCCGGAAGATGCTCCGCCGAAAGAGAGATCTGATGTTGGATACTCCACTCCCAAAGCTCCTGAGCTTCCTTTGATAGCAGACGAGACCTTGTTTCTCCCTGTTTGTTCACATAATGCATGGCCGCCGTGTTGTCCGTACGGACCAGGACGGTGGATCTGCGGATCCGCGGAAGGAAAGTTTGTAAGGCCAGACGAATCGCTCTGAGCTCCAACAGATTGATGTGGAGAATGCGTTGCTGGGGTTGCCAGCGGCCGCTTACCTGAAGGTCTTATAGAACCGCTCCCCAGCCTTCTAGAGAGGCGTCTGTTGTAAGTATTAGAGGAGCTGGGCACATTCTTAGCCTGCAATGCGGAATCAAGGGAATGCAGGATGAGATCGATCCTAGAAGGGACTTGTATAGGCGAACTGAAAGTGACCTTTTTTGCAACTGACGGGCAGAGGCCATCAGTTTTGTCTGCCTTTCTTTTGATGGAAACGCTTTGCAACAAGTTGTGTCCAGCACAGCACCTAGGAACTTGGCCGATTTGGACGGGCACAGGACTGACTTTTCCTTGTTGAGCTGAAGCCCCAGGTGACTGAGTCCGAAGTCCGAAAGGCAGGACCTTGAATTGGAAGTGGCTCTTGGCTACTGTAAAGCGTAAAAACTTCCTGTGGGCCGGGTGGATGGGAACATGGAAATATGCGTCCTCGAGATCTAGAGTGGCCATGTAATCTCCTGGATTGAGGAGCCGCAAGATGTCTTATAGGGATACCATCCGAAAAGAGAGCTTTATGAGATAGGTGTTTAGCTCCCTCAGGTCTAAAATTGGGCGCCATTTTTCTACGATCTTCTGAACGAGAAAGAACCGGGAATAGAATCCCTTGCCCCGCTGAGATAGAGGCACCGGCTCTATTGCTCCTTTGAGAAGTAGTTGGTGGGCTTCTATACGTAGAAGGTGTAGATGTTTGGATTCGGTGGCGCGAGGGGCTCTGGATGGTGGTTGGTGTTGAAACTCCAGTGTATGGCCTGACAAGACGATATTGAGAACCCACCGGTCCGATGTTATAAGTAGCCAGTTGTGGAAGCATTGTGATATCCTGCCCCCCACTGGTGTAACAGGGGACGAAGGAACAGTAGGAAGAGCCGGGAAGCCGCTACTGGCGCTTAGAGGAATCCCTCCCCTGGCGCCCTTGTCGTCCTCTAGATGATGGTCGAGAGAAAGACGACGATTGGCCTTGATGCTGTGAATATTGTGGCCTGTAGGACTGAAGATTGCGAGTAGGAGGACTAGTGCTGCTGTTGGTATCCGCCTCTGTATGAAGAAAAACCTCTTCCTCGCGCTCCACGGAAAGGAACCTTGCGGTATTGCAGAGTCCCCAGGGACTTCGCAGTGTCCGTGTCCTTCTTTATATCTTGTAGCGCATCGTCAATGTGCTTTCCAAATAGCATTTCACCATCGAACGGAAGATCCAGAATTTTGTTTTGGACCTCCGGACGAAACCAAGTGGCCCGAAGCCAGCCTTGCCTTCGAAGGACTGCTGCTCCTGCGAGAGAGCGGAAAGCCGTAGTAGCAATGTCCATTGCACAATCAATTATTTCAGAGGATGAACGTTCCCCCTCTTGCAAGATCTTTTTGGCTTCTACCTTTGCTTCCTAGGGTAGCTGGTCTAAATATGGGGATAGATCACACCACATCTGGCGATCATACCGTCCAAGAATAGCCAAGGCATTGGCCGCTCGGACCAGGAGGCTGGACATGGAAGAAAACCTCTTCCCAACACTATCTAGCCGTCTTCCCTCTTTATCAGGTGGCGTGGTAAGAGGTGCCGCCGGATTCTTCGATTTTCTTTGGGCAGCTTGTGAAATTACAGAGTCCGGCTTTGGCTGGCTGACCAGACAAGCAGGGCTATCCTCTGGAGCTTTGTATTTCTTCTCCAGATGAGGAAGTACAGGCACAACCGTTGCTGGAGATTTCATGACTTTTATCCCTTCATCCCAGACATGGCCCACTATTGGGATAGAGCGAACAGACTTCCTGTAAGGTTCTTTGAAGTCATATAGGAAACATTCCGATGGTACCGATGGAATGGGCAGCTGGAAACGTTTAGAAGCCCTTTCCATTAAATTGTGAAACCCTACTATATCGGCTGGAGGAGAATCTACCGGATCAGGAGTTGGAGAGGCGGGATCCGGAATAATGTAGTCATCCCATTCCCTATCCGGGTCTGGGATTGTGATAGTGTCCTGGTCATCGTCCGCTGAGACGTCCTGGACAGTGACCACATTCTGTCGCGGTTCTGACAGATCCTGTACCTGAGTTTGCGGTAGTTGGGTGTAACCGGACAAGGAGGTTGCGTTGGATGTTGAGTTGGAGGCATTTGCCCTGACTCTTGGCCGGAGGACTGAGTCGGAAATCTCCTCCTGAAGTCCGACAGCATGAATTGTAGATCTGTAACAAGTGAGGATGGCATGCAGAACATGTCCTGCTGATACTGATCCTGGGACCTAGATTGCGGCCCATATTGTTGTTGCTCCATATAATAGTCGTCAGAGTCCGAGTCCTGATACTTCACATGCAGTTGAGATGGGCTATCTGCATCACCATAAGGTCCGTCATCATCCTCAGAAAACTCCTCTTCCAAAAGGAGTGCCGGAGGCAGGGGTGTTACCTTCCTTGGGGAAGTCATTTTCGGAGTAATGCGTCGCCTCCTTATAGAAATTGCCACATTGTGTATAGTCGACGGAGTCGTCGACGAGGTCGTCGCCGGACCCGCCGACGACGAAGATGGAACCGTTGACGACGAAAGAGCCATCGTCGACGGGATCGTCGTCGAGACCGTCGTCAGTATTAAGCTGGAAGCTGTCGACGTCATCGTCGTCGTCGCGGTCGCCGTCGACACCATCATCGTCGACATCCTCGTCGACGTGGAAGTAGTCATCGTAGACGTCGATGACATACTAAAAGGTACCTCTCTCCGTGTCGTCGATGTCGTCGTCGACGAAGTCAATGGAGACGAAGAAACTCTCGTCGACGAGCCCGTCGACGGAGCCAAAGTTGATGTTGGTGGAATTTTCGAAGCTGTCGTCGACGGAACCGATGTCGTCGACGAACGGATTTTCTTGTCAGCTTTCACCTCAGGTGGGACAGAAGCTGGTTTTTTGAAAAGTTTTTGTTTCTCAGAGGGTGGAGAAGAAACAGAAGATCCATGGCTCGTCTTCTTACTTGATGCCACCTCAGAAACTAGTCCTTCCCTCTCCTTTACACCTCGGTGAGGAGATTTGATGGGACTATGCCTGTCAGACCTATCAGAGGTCTTTTGTAAGGCTTTGGCAGGGGGTCTGAAGAAATTGAAGGTGAAGACCTACCCCTTTTCTGTGATCTCCTCGAAGATGTCGCAGAGGAGGCATCATCACTGTCACTTGAAACAGGATCTTTCCATGACTTCAATTTTTGTAGCCAGGTGAGCAGACGTCCCTCACGGTCCCATAAGGTTTTTGTAGAGAAGGTCCTACAAATCTTGCAATCAGCAGCCTTGTGGTCCGGATACAGACAATAAATACAGTCTTTATGTCTGTCCTCCACATAAAGTCTCTTTTTGGAGCAGGTGGCACAAGCCTTGAACAGAGCCTTCTTTTCCTTTTCAGACATTGTGTAGATTTGAAGAGTTGAGAAGTTGAAGAATGAAGAAAAAAACTGAGCAGAGCTCAGTGGAGACTCCCTTGCACAACGTGAGGTAGAAAATCTGAGGCTCTGAGGCTCTCTCAGGCGGGTTCTATGGGGGAGGCTGTTCTGATTGGCTGTTCAGTGTTTTTGGTCTCTTTTACAAAAAGAGGTGGATATGCTACAAAATGAGATGAGGCCTAGGCCTCTTTTCTTCTTTTGTACCTACTGCTATGGTATTTTTTATTTACCGGGGACTCCCATTCCGACGACGGGGAATGATACAAGCTATGGGAATCTATGAAAGTTCCAATACTGGAGTAAGAATGGGCATCTCAGCTAAGTTCCCTCTTTAAAGGTTGTTTGTGTGAGAACACAGTGCCTGACAGCTGGAGAAGTGCCATATTTACTCCAATTCACAAAAAAGGCACATGTGACAATCCATCCAACTTCCGACTCATTGCCCTACTCAATGTGGAAGGTAAATGCTTTGCCAAAATCCTAAACAATGAGGTAGAGGAGTGGTCCAATACTAAGGCCCTAATACTCAGCACTCAATCGGGTTTTAAGTGCGGGTATGGCACTGAACATAACTTGATGATCTTCTTTTCTTTGATCAAAGCAGCAAACAGGCCCATTTGCTCTATATCGCCTTGATAGACTTTTAAACTACATTTGTAAAGTGGATAGAGGGAGACTGTGGCAGAGGCTGTCCAATTGGGGCACCTCGGATGATCTTTTAAGAGCCATTAGAAGCCTATACACGGAAACCTGGGTAAAAGTAAAAGTTACATCTAATAGAGTCACTACCCATAAAATCAAGACCACCTCTGGAGTAAAACAAGGCTGTATCCTCACTCCACTATTGTTCAACCTATACTTGGCGGACATTGAAAAAGAGCTGGCGTCGGCACGTGCTGTTCCACCCAAATTTGACAGCTCCCATATGCAATGCCTTCAGTACGCGGATGATACTTTATTATTCGATCACATAGTGGTAGGGCTGCAGCGATCACTAAAGCTCTTTATTGTGCGGAAAACGAACTTGAAGTTAATTATGCCAAAACGAAAATCACGGCTTGTGGAGTCAGAAACAGACATGCGGCCAAATTAAAATTTTCAATGAATAATGTGGCTCTAGAACAAGTGACAGCCTTAAACATCTGGGAATTTGTTTCAACGACGTGGCTCCCACGTCCCACATCTTTGTTACCTAAGACTCTGCTTGGTCAATGATAATGAGTTTTAAAAAATTGCCTTCCAAGATGAGTGGCCCGATCTATCAGGCATCTGTAAAGTAATTAATGCCAAATTTATGTCAACACTCATGTATGGTTCATTGATTTCTAAAGACCATGTAGGAAGGTAGGATCCTCCTGCATGGTTACCCCCACTTTTTTGCCTGGTGCTGTGATGGTTTCTGACTAGTCTGACTGGGATCCTGCTAATCAGGACCCCAGTCTCTGTGCTTTCTCCCCTAAATTGGTTATGGCAAGTACTTAGGTACATCCCAGATTGGATACTGGTGTAACCTTATCAGTCCCTAGTATATGGTACTAAGGTACCCAGGGCATAGGTACACCAGGGGTCCCCCATGGGCTGAGGCATGTATTATGCCACCCATGGGAGACCACTCAAACTGTAATTACAGGCCTGCCATTGCAGCCTGTGTAAGCTGGTGCTAGCACCACTTACGAAAGATATAGGTTTCCCTATATCTAAGGTTACTGCACTTAAAACCTATAAGTCAACCCTAAAACAGGATTCTAAAACAATCCTGAAGTCAGGGTGCTCCGTTCTAAGTGTGAGGGTGCCCCTGCATGGGTAGGACACCCCTACAACCTTCGGAGTCCATTCTCCTGGGTTGTAACTGCATCAGCCATTACGATACATTGAGTGGCCATGCGTCATAACCTGGCTGTAACGAACCCTGTCATGTTTGGTATCAAACATGTTGGAATCATACCTCCCACACCATAAACGGTGTGGGAGGTATGATTCCATGCACTGTAAAGCTCCTCCGGGAGGCCCTCAGTGCTCCCTGTACCAGTCTTCAAGACCCGGACAGCACGATATGGATGCTGCCGGCCAGAGACACAATTCTGCCCTCCTGCTGCTGAGCCAGGCTTGAGCAGGGAAAGGCAGAACAATAGGTATCCTGTCACAGGAAGGTGTGACCACCTCCCAAACAGGGTTTAGTGTATTGGAACAGGGTGGGGGCGCTGGCCAGCCCCACTCAGTCTGCCTGAAGGGCACATTTGGTGCCATCTTTGCATAGGACAGTTCAAACCAGCTCAGGGAGTCGTTGGCTCCCGCTCTGGCGTGAAACTGGACAAAGAACTTGGGAGTAGCCTCCCCACTGTCCGACCCCTCCCCTGGGAGGGAACCTTGAATCATCCCAACCCTTTCCTAAGGGTACTTAAGGGCTTACCTGTTGGTGGGTCCCTAGATTCGTCGTGGGACAAGATTAATTTCAAGACACCACTTAATCTTCATCCGTCTGGGCATTCTGGACTTCGCTGGATTTCACTCTGGGCATCAAGACTGCAAATGGGAAGACTACTGCTGCTCCTGGTCTCGTCGCCCTGGTCGTCTGCTGCAACGTCTGTGCCTGTGCTCCATACAGGAACCTTCCAAGGCCTGTGGACATCCAAGACACCTGAAGGAATCTCCCTTGAAGTGAAGGAGTCACTTCCCTACATCTGCAGGCACTGCAACTACGCTGACTGGTCTTCTGATCCTGGGCTCCCATGGACTCCGAAAGGCTCAGCAACACAGGTGGTGGTTCTTCACATCCCTCGAGGCCTGCCCTGTCCTCTCACCAAGTTTAAGGCCAGTATCCCTCATAGGAGCCGCAGGAACCGAAGCCCTGTACTCAGCATTGACTTGATGTTGCAAAGACTTGTTGGCTTCCTTCCACTAAGATTTTCGGGCTCCAAGTAGCCCCAACCTCAAGCATCTCCTGCGACCAAGATCTTTGTCCTCACCACATCACTTGCATCGTGGGCTTGTATCTTTGGTGAGCTGCTCGAGGTCCTCTCGCAACTCCAGTGCCTCCGGCCTATGGGTCATCTTGAGGGTCTTCTTTGATTTCAGCGGGCTCCCCTGATTGCTCGGGGCTTGCTCTGACTCCCCTGCTTGTGGTGAGTCATCTGGACCTTGCTGGTCCCGACCCTGCACTTTTTCGCTTTCCACGTTGTTTGCAGTAGCCAAGGCTTGTAGGTGCTCCCGACGGACACCGACCCCTCAACTCTCGACATCCGACGTGGGAAAGCTCGTGAATGGCTCCTGGTCTTTCACAGCCTCGCTTGGTCCGCAGAGCTGCAGCTCCAAGGTCACCGTCAGCTTTCCTGCAGCACCCGACATCGGTGGACATTCGTCTTCCGTGCCTCCTGGTCACTCCTGAGTGGTATAGACTCTGTCCCCTCTGCTTGCAGGTACTTCTCATCTTGAATCCACCTTTGGGTTGCACCGG
This sequence comes from Calotriton arnoldi, assembly GCA_963921515.1. Lineage (NCBI taxonomy): Eukaryota > Metazoa > Chordata > Amphibia > Caudata > Salamandridae > Calotriton > Calotriton arnoldi. Next base: position 268,345 of record CAWUFW010002968.1, read on the forward strand.
ACACTTTCATCTTCTCCAGCAGCGGCATCTTCCTGAAGTCCTCCATTGGGTTCGATGGCGGTTTCCAATGCCACTTCACACCTATGCACCCGGCTTCCCTGGTGTAGGTATCCTGGTTCCTAGGGTATCCATGGGTGGGGTGGCTCTCCAACCTTCTGTCTTCCATGGGGTTTCTTCAGGGTCCACTGGGAAGGGTCCTTCTTTAAAATTGCAACCGCGACTTACCCATTGACTTGTATTGAGCCCTTGGTCGTGTTCCCACTCTGCACACGTTCTCCGTGGGGTTCCTGGTTACTTACCTCAGGTGGTTCCTTGGGTCTCCCGCACTTCTACGTCTTCTGGGTACAGTCTTGACTCGAGTCGTGGTTCGTATACCACTATTTTAGTATATGGTTTGGTCTCCTCCTGGCGACCACTGTGCATTTCGTGCTACTTACCTGTTTCTATTAAAAAGTATTGTGTGCATTGTGTATATCTCCGGTTAGGAGATATCTGTATGTGTTAGTGAGTGTTCTATAATAAATACATATTTTTATAACAACACTGTGTTGTTCTTTTTCACTTAATGTATACCTATAAGATTATGTTCTGGTAAAACAAGCTGCTTTACACTCCTTCTGGACTAAGCCCAAAGGCTGCTTTCCACAGCTACCATTTAGAGAGCTTTCTAAGGTTGTCTAAGACCACTAAAATCACCATAAGGGTTGTCTGGATTGGTGCAGGGTGCCCACTTACATAAGTGTACACCATATACCAAGCCAGCTTCTTATAGACCGCATCTCAGGTTGACTGGACAAAGTGTACTCAAGATATTACAGACATCTATTCAACCTCCCGGACGCGGCACCATCTTCACACATTGGACTGGAATTTGGTCTTTATAAGTAATCAATAATTTTAAAGGCTTGGTTTTTGGGATACTACGTGAAGCTAAGGGATGCATCTCCTGGATCTCTGAAGGAAATGATAAGGTGAGGTATCCACAACAAAAAACTAATGTGGGAACCTTACTTGAGGGAGGCAATGGAAGTCCTTGATGCGCTGAATATCCTTGATCACAACTTCACCCCAAAGCTTACTGCAAAACTGTTGGCAAAAGCGGCGAAGATACAATCCGGAATTCACGACAAACAAGAACTCTCTCGAAAAGCTCATGCCAGTTTATGTGACTTACTGTACAGAGAGCTGGGAAAAGCAGTGTACTTAGCCTGCCCCATGAAACTGGCCGTTAAAAAAGATCTGCTGAGCCTGAGATGTGGTCTAATTCCTCTAAAAGGCTAGAAATGTTGGCGGTTAAGCGGGTCTATGGAACAGCACTGCCGCTTATGTAACTATAGGATGGAAAGTCTTTCCCACCTAATAAGCGTGTGCTCAGTTTTGAAGAATTTAAGATGCTACTGGTTGGAACCTCTGTTTCGTAAACTTGACATACGACAATGCTTTCTCCGCAGGTCTGAGTGGTGTGAACCCGAAACTATAAGCTAGATGTATGAATTCCTCAAAGAAGCTCTAAAGCTACTGAATCTACTGTTGAAGAGGTTTTAACTATCTTAACCGTCGGAGAGTGCCTAGGCCTTTCATGCATTTAAGTTGGACTACACTTGGTTCCTGGACTTCTTTTTTTATTTTCAAACAGCTGTGCATACTATAGTCAAAAAGGATTGCTGTAGGAAGTTGCATCTGGATTACAGATTTTTTACAGCAGCTTTAGATCGACCACAGTATCACTTCCTAGAGTTCACTGCTTCTGTTTTTGAACAAGGTATATTGGCTGGGGCGGACACGGCTTGCCCTGCCCCTAAGTTGATTAGTAGACCCCAGCCAAAATAAATTTCTCTCAGTAGGCTGCTGTGGCATTCCATCCAAACGATGATGAAAATTATGTTGCTGCCATCGGACACGCTGCAGACATGCTGTTTGTGGGTTCTGCTTGGTGCATTTTAGCAATAATAATTTCTATAATAAACATTTCCTCTCTACAGATCTCTAGGTAGTCCACAAAAATTCTGGGCCTAATTATGTCGGGCGGACTTAAGTGTGCCCGACACCGTCTCGGTCCTGGGACCGACCGACCTCTGGTTGGCGATTAGGCTTAAGGATATGCTGCGGGATTGGGGGATCAAAATTGAGAATGTAACACATATAATATCTATGTATGCAGATGATACTCTAGTTCAGTTTAGATAGCCCAATGCTTTTCTATGGATATTGTTGACAGAATTGGAGCAATTTGGGATGGGATCTGGTCCCAGGACAAGATGGTGGCTTTCCTCATGGGCAGGGTGGTAGGAGACACACCAGAATACCTACCAGATGTGAGTCTACAATGGGAAGTGAATAGATTTAGATACGTAGATGAGCAGATAGCCCATACACTGGATAAACAATATGCTTATAATATGGGTAGTGTCCTGCAAGGACTCTGAAATTAAATCACCTTTTGAAACACTTTCCCCCTCTTTAGTACAGGTCATATCGCACTTGCGAAGCTGGTGCTCTTGCCTCGCTGCTTATATAATTTACAATGCAAAATTCCAGATCCACATTTAGGGAAATAAATTAGTTTCTTATTTCTTTGGTTTGGGCAGGCAAGAGAAGCAGGCTACGATTATCCGATTATCTGTTCTTAAATTAGATAGAGCGGAGGGTGGGCTTGGTCTCTCTGACCTGCAATTATATTACTGTCACAAACCGCATTACCTGTGCCCTCTGCACCCCTTGCACATTTCTCCCTTGAGCCATTACAGACCCCTTGCATCTCCACTGGCCCTCCTTCTGCTTCCCATGGGTATCGCCACAATCATGCTAACCCGTTGGCCCTTCCCTCCACTCCTCATGCATATTGCCACAACCATGTTGACCCCCTGGCCCTTCCCTCCATTATGCGTGAGTATTTCCAGAAGTGCTCCACAAACTAAGGCCTACTTACTGGTCCTTCCCTACTTCCCATTGCACATACCATTAGGCTCAAAATCCTGCCAGATTTGCAAATCTTGCGAGATCCGGCAGGCATTTTGGTCTCAGTAGTATAAATACTACACATATCCCCGATTGCCTTTGCTTGGCTTCTGACCTACCTGGTTGGAAGCTCTCCCGTCATGGTTCTCCGAAGATTTCCTTCCTTGGCTCCAATGGGGGCATGTCGCCTGCCGATCCAGTCATCTTAGGCGTCGTCTCCTCAGTGTCAGCCTGGAGTCTATAACCTGGAAAAAAAGAGAAAATCTTAGAAAGTTCTAGAACACTTTCGACCACGCCCAAGCATTGAAGTTTGGAAACACATTGTGAACAGTCGGTGGACAATTTAGCAGATACGTTTAAGACTAAGAGCCGTGGTGAGTGTCAACCAAGTCGCTAAACAAAGGATGGGAAAAACTCAGACACTGTAGTACTCTGGTTTTCTTTTCAGTGTAATGCCACGTAACCCCTTAGCTCAAAAAGGGAAGGACGGTGGAAAAGAGAATTTGATTTGCAACCCTCTAAGCTTCAAATAGAGAAATTGACAGTATTCTCACTTATAACTGATTGGTAAGTGATTAATGATTAGATGGTCACACGCTGTGTGGATGGAAACTAATGTGACATATGTAAACGTGACTAATGTTTGATGTTTGTGCTCTAACAGTCTGTTAGGAAGGAACTCAACTGACAAGAGTTCATACTCTCCGAGGCTGACCAGTCCACAGAAGACTTTGAGGTTTCCGCAGACTCCAGCCTAAGCACCTTCTCTCATCCAACCCAATAACCATTGAACATCATGTTTTGAGGGTCAGTGTCAGGGGGCTTGGTGGACTCTCTTTGCTCCCACAGGCTTCTGGTATTTTGATGGGTGGAACTTTGACAATTACAATGAAGCTCAGCTCCAACACACAGCCTCTTGTTGCGTGGATGAGGACAATTGGGAAAAACAGCTACTGAAGTGTTGCTGGGAAGAGGAACCCATTCCCATTACATAAATGAGGGCTGGAGGTGTGCACACCCACTGTCCGTTCATCAATAAACATACTGTAGACATGTGGCAGACTGAAATTTGAAGGGATCCTTAAAAATCTGGTGGTTATAACCCTTTCGCAAAATTAGCAGAGATATATAATTATTGCTCATTTGGAGGAGGGGGAATTTCTGACCCTGGGAGACCTGTATCCGAGAGATAGTTTTATTTAATTTGAGGAGGCACAACTCCAGTTTGGGTTAGGCCCTGGACAGTTTCTGCAATACGTAAAAATATCCAAAACAGCAAGGGAGATTTGGCCCAAGTTCCTGGCTGCCTCTAGCTTCCAGGTTACTGGAATGGCTCGTGCTACATACACTGTATCCCAGTTAAACAGGGCGCTGAAGACTGATAGACAAAGGGGTCTGATCTTCCAGTTGGGTAGATATAAGATGCTGATCTGATGTCACCACTTACAGATAAAGAATGGGACTCAACTCAGGAGCACATGAAGCTAATCTCGAGTAACACCAGGTTCCAGCTGACAGATTTTAATTACCTCCACCGCACCTATACTACCCATCTGCGAATTAATAAAATTTATCCTGACAGGTCATCAAAATGCCCAAAATGCAGAATGGGAGAGCGGACCTCCTTCATATGACATGGAGTTGTGAACATCTGTAAAGATTTTGGCGAGCGGTTGTACCTAAATTAGTGGAACTTGTAAATATTCCAAGTATGCTCTGAGTACAACATTTGTCTATTCCCCCTTATACCCAGGCCCCAGGGACTGAAGGTCAAATGTAAATTTGCTTCATTGGGGGGTAGTTAAACTCCATATTGCTATTCAAAGGCTGAGATCATGTGGCCTGTCTCTAGCGTCCCGTGAGTGAGATCTGTAAGAGTGGGCTATTATTGCAAAGGAAATTCAGCTGAAAACATTTAGAACAGATACTAAACTCCTAGAAGATGTAGAATTCTGGTCTGCAATGCTTAATGTGTTCATATTGGAGAATGGGGATCGGAGTCAGCGGAGTAGTGGTATTGTGGTGAAATATCAATGACACCTGAGATTGTTGCTATGGTTCCATTTTTTTTCTCCTTGCCGCCTGTACCATGGTTTACGCTGGGACATATAAATAACGTTTAAAGAAAAAAGTGTACGGGTGCCTCCACGGGACAAAGCCTGGCTGTTGGGGAACTGGGGTAGTTCGGAGGAAGGGAGAGAAGGTAGAACATACCCTTTGACCAAAGTCTTCACAATGTACAGCATCGATGTTGTGATGTGGATATGTATCCTAATCAACATTAGTGTTTCAACTTCTGCTATCTAACTTCTTTGATAGGACTGTTGTTCTGTGGTTACTGTCTCAGGGAATTCAAAGGAGGATTCACCGATCTAGGAAAAGGTACCTTAGTGTACTCAGGGGTAGGCAAGGAAATCGGAAATAGAAAACAAGCTCTTAAGCTATTTTAAACATTGATGAAATTGCTTGAAAGGAGTTGGGATGAAACTCAATAGCTTAATCGCCAAAGGTCTTAATGCCCTGTCAAAGCGATAAGCAATGTTCAATAAGTTGCATGAGCTAAAACAGTATATATATGCCAGATTCAAGAAATTCACTTAAAAGGAATGGGTTCCCCCTCGGGGTTAAAGGGTTCACAGGACAGTAGTGTTCCTAAAGAGCTATCAAAACAGGGGGTGTCACAACATGTGAAATGGAGAAAGTCATACTGGATGACAAAGGTAAATTCTTGACCCGGCTGCTTTTAATGGGCACTTTTAGATTTACTGTGGCTAACATTTATGCTCCTGATATTGGACAGCAGAGATTTCTGAACGAGGCTATCATGCATATCTCACAGACCCTTAAGGGAGTCATGGTCAAAGGTGGGGGATCTAAAAAAAAGTGAGACAGGATTATTGACCGATTTAACATGAAGGTGAGTCAAGCAGGCTAGCTATGGGAAGGGAATGGTTACAGTTATGTACATGGGTTCAGGAGAGGGAGGAGTGCTCCAAATACTATGTGGCAGCATTTTACTGAACACCACTCTCGGGGCAAGGCTGAGAGACACCGTGATCTGGATCGCTCTGAAATCTCCATGCTCGGAGTCACCCTGAGGGGTGTTCTGTGAGCTGCTTGGAGCACTGGGCATTAAGGCCTGAATTGCAGAATTCATCAAAGAGGGTACAATTTCAAAGTTGGGCTTGTCAAACAAATGCAATGAGTTCCAGGAAAGTGGACAAGCTTGTAAACTGCCCTTTCCAAGATGGTGGAGATGGTGGTCTGTCCATGGGATGTCATCTGAGGTTCCCACTCTTTACAGGAAAAGATGCTACTTCTTTTTGGTCAGTTACTCTTTAGATCATATATAAGGAGGCATTTCCAAGTGAAGGATGCATCACAACATATTTGTTCCTATTCCCAAATGTGTTGGTTCGTTCTTCACTCTCTTGTGTACTATTGTTGTGCTGGATTTTTTTCTTCTACCAGTTGGAGCTACTACTTGAATCTTCTTCTGGGTATAATGCTGGGATCTTTTCTCATCCAAGATGTCAGGTGGAATCCGATGCCTTGCTCTTCAGTACTAACATCCATCTTCAATCAAGAGCTACAACATTGCCAAGGAGGTTTTTTTATCCTTTGTCATTATTTCCTCCTAAAGGGTACCCTCTTACAGAGACAGTTGACACCTTTTATGTATACTATACTTCAGGGAGGCATTGTGGCTAATGGGAGTCCCTTTCCTTGGATGATTAAGCAAAAGGGTAATCAACAGATATCAGCATTCAGTCCTTGACAGTTAGGCAACCTGGGGTTAGCACACCATTTTTGGAAGGGCATAGATCATACTTCAGACTACATCACTTTTTGGTGTCTTCATCCTTACTTCTGGCCACACATAGCAAAGACATATGCCACATAGCTATATCAGATAACACCCTAATTTCATTGCCACATTCCGTTTTCACAAGTACCTGACCTGACAAGTGCTGGAGGCTAGGGGTCGGTCTACTGCGTGTCAACTCCATTAGAGACAAGTACAAGATGACATTTGCTTATAAATGTGAGAGAATGACATAAGGGCAGTGAAAGATAGCATCCTTTGGGACACTGTTAAAATGATAATTAGATGCCACTAATATCAGCATCTATTAAACAAAATAAAGCCAGATATGAGGCAAGGGAACACTTAGAATCCCAACTAAAAGAACTAGAAGGGATAAAAAGATACAGGTGTCACTAAAATATGTTGCAGACTCCTAGCAGTCAGGACACAGGATAGGGCTGTGGATAAGGACAATGCTGAATATGTTCTGCTAAGGATGAAACATTATTAGAGTGGAGGCAATAGGGGGGGGGGAATGCTGGATTACAATCTGAAAGACAAAATGGTATGGGACAGATTAACGGCTATAAGGGATGAAGGTGGAAAGCTAAAGAATGATGACCTTGGGATAGCCAATGTGTTTAGCACTTTATACAATAAATAATGCCAGGCTGAGGATGTGACCTTGAGCATATGGAGTACCTAATGAACGCATCATTCATCATTACGGACACTGCCGCCTGAACAAGCAGAATAACTAGACAAACTAATCAAAATGGAAAAAGTGCTCTTGTGTACAACATGACTCAAGACAGGTGAATCTCCACTCCCTAAAAACTTGTCCCTACAATTTTATAAAATGTTTGGAATAAGGGCCCCTATTCTGACAAGATTGCTTAACTCATTCACAAATGCTCGCTAAATGGCTTTATCTATGACAGAGGCCATGGTAACAGTCGTTCCCAACCAGGCAAAACCCACACACAATGCAGCTCCTACATCCTCACTTCTTTATTAAATGTAGATGCCAAACTGTACACAGGCATCTTAGTGACTAAGTTGGGGACCGATGTTGCCAGGCTTAATTGATCTTGATCAATTGGGCTTCATTCCCAGGAGAAGCTGAAGAGACAATACAAAAATGACAATACATGTAATAGAGAATATTCACTGAATGGGAAAGAATGCAATGTTGCTTTCACTCAACACTGGGAAAGTGCTCATCTGGGTTAACTGGTGATTTCTGGACAAAATGCTAGAAACTTTCAGCTCTGCCTCTAGATTACTAATCTGTATCCTTTGCAGAAACAGAGATCCTATGGCATGTATTAAGATCAAGGCAGAAATTTTCACCAGCAGTGGTACAAAGGGGGAAGCGGCAGGGTGCTCATTCTCACCACTATTGTTTGCTCCCCCCATGGTACAAATGGCAGAAAAGTTGATAAATAGTGGAGGCATTAGCAGGGTCTGAACTGGAAGAGACAAATTATATAAACCACATATATAGATAACCTTTTAGATCCACTCTGATCCCATTTAATCCATCCCTCCTCTGATGACAGAATTCAAGGAATATGGTGAGGTGTCTGTGTTTAGGATTAACTGGCAAAAATGGCAAGTGCTAAACATAACCACTTCAAAAAATCCCAAACTAGCATTACAGACAATTGTTTCTCTTCATTGGGCAGATGAGTCTATAACATATGTGGGGTTGCAGATCACTGCAGTAATTTAACAAATAACAAACCCAATTATATCCTGCTTTTAGGCCCAGCCAAAAGGATCTGCAGTAATGGCATGTGGCGGGCCTTTCCTGGCTTGGTAGATAAGCTGCGGTTAAAATGACAGCAGTTGGAAGGAGGGATGAGTGTGGCGGGATATGGTAGGGTGGCATGACCAAGATATCCGAAAACAGGCGACTGCAACTCATCGGAATCCTTCACAATCAGGACCTAATCAGTGTTCAAGCGCAAAGCCACAAAAAGAATCCAAGACTCACTAACCTGTAGAATCTCCAGCTATTGTGACATGGCCACGCGGAGACATCCTTGGTATCGGCAGCAACCCTAAGAGAAAACACACAAAAAGGAAAGAACAAGTAAGAATCAACGCAATGCCCTTTGGAGTGCAGCATGGCAATCCTTAGTAACACTGTTTCTAAGTCAAAACAACCTAGAGTAACTTTTGAGACACGTACTGAAAGCACAGAGTAGCTTTTAAAAACAACAATAACCAATTTTTTTTTTAAGACATTAACTGGTGCGCCATAAGTTGATTATTTGGCAAAGGCAGATTTCTTGAGCAAGAATAACAAGTGTTTATGAACTGCAAAAAATAATTCGCTGATATGAATCAACCCATGAGAATTTATAGAGAAGTGCTACAGTTGGAATAACCCTTGAGACATTAATCGAGGAGCTGAAATCCGATGTAAGAGTGACTGCATTTTCTCCTATTTAGAGTGTGTTCCCATGAAGATTATACACCATGTTGTGTAGCAAAAGAAAATGCAATTCATTCATAATTGTGTCAGGCGATAGTTAATTCCTGTTTGTGATAATTACAGATATTTGTCAAAGTAAAGCACCTAGCTGAGACAGAGGCCGTTTGAGAAAAGACGAGTTAAAAGTTTATCAGTTGCCAAGTGTCATCCTTGAAGACTACTTGGAAAGCATCTCACTCTTTCCATCCCCTCCTTCCTTTCTGGGGCACCTATCATCTCAAAACATTTAGACTCTGAATTGAGTTGTTCTGAAGAGCAGCGGGCAGACCAGCATCGCCCCTGTGGATTCTCGTGAATCTTCAGGTGAGTGTCAAGTGTGACAGGAAGGCAAGCTATAAAAAAAAAAAAAGAATTCCACCTGGGCTACATGGCGATCTTGGATTAAACTGATACACTGGATATGATAAACAGTCCCAGGGGGATATGATTTAGCACAGGCCTTAGCAAACCTTCAAAATGAGGTTTAAGCACTAAGGGAGGAGAATTTAGAACTATGAAATGAGTTCTAAAGACAGAAAACTTGGTATGACCCATGGAATAGGGGAATTTCTAAGGAATACCGTCTCATTTTACAACCATCTTTATTCAGGGGACCATTTGTTCCTAATTTAAGTTGCTACATGTTGCACTTACAACTGTTTGGAGAATCAAGTCATAACGCAACACCAACACTTGCATCTTCAAGGACACAAGCACTGAATGCCACAATTACTACCTCCATCCTACTGGCAGCCCTCAAGCGGTTCTACTGAGACAGTTCCAAGTACAAAGTATTTGAGTCATGTCAACTCCAGGTCCAGTGTAGTATGAAGACTTTTCCTAATGATGCAGCAAAGGCAGATTTTGTAATTTCCTATCTTGGAAGTAGCGAGGCCAATTGGTCAATTTTTATGATTGAAAATAATAATCCAATACTATATGACCATAGGACATTCAAGGAGGCTATTAGAAAATTGTTTGCAAAGCATGTATTTATACTATCAAGTGATAAGGAGTTCCTAAATCTAAAACGAAGATCCAAAGACCTTTTAACCTATATTATGACTTTTAATTATTTAGTCATTGAAGCTAATGGCCTGAAGAGAAAAAATAACATCTTTATTTTTACAGGGCATTAAGAGACAACCTGAAGTTCTCCCCGTCTCATATTTTAGATTTACCACAGGACTGCTCGGAATCTATTGCCCTAGTAATTGATTTGGAACATCGGTTAGAAGAATGAAAAGAGGAGAGGCCTCGAGGTGATGCTATAGTAGTAATATTAAAACCTGAAAGAAAGGAACTGGAGCACAAAGGCCAGGATGTATAACTCATGCATATCAAGGCACTTCAAGGATCCCTAACTGCAGAAGAAAAGGAACGTAGGCACAAACTAAATACCTGCCTATATTGCGGTAAACCTGGGCATTTTGCTCAGGACTGCCTTACCAGACCCAAAAATTCCATGAAAGTGGCAGTACCACAAGAAACGAGGAATTGAACCAGGACAACTAGATAGCCCAACAAGGAAAGAGATGAATTTATTGGGAGAAAAGAGAAGAACTATGATCTCACAATATTTGGCAAACACTTGTAAAATCCCTCGTCACTTAACTATCACAGTACCAATAATAATTTCTCCTCAACAGATGAGAGTGTTGTGTATGTTAATCAACTCTGTAATGATTATAGGGCAGTGAACAAGGCCACAATAAAGAATTGTTCTGAATCCTGGCACTGTTGGACCAAGTCTGAAGCTCAAATATATATACTAAGTTAGATCTTCAGGGGGCTTACCACAGAAATGCAAAAAGGAAAGAAGACATAAGAATCCATGAAATCCCCTTGGAACGCAGCAAAGCAGGCACCACAACAGGTTAGTACACTAATCCTGAGTAATATTGTTTCTAAGTCAAAATATCCTTTAGTAGCTTTTGAAAAATATAGTGAGAGCACAGCAGAGCTTTTAAAAACAACAAGAGCAATTTAAAAAAATTATTTACTGGTAAGGCTTGATTATTTGAAAAAGAAAGGCCTCTTGACAAGTGTTTACAAACTGGAAAAAGAACTTGTTGATATTAATCAACCCAAGAGGCTTTATAGATGAGTACCATAATTGGATTAATCCTAGAGACATTAATCAAGGAGCTGCAGTCTGATGCAAGAGTGATGGTATATTCTCTTATTTAGAGTATGTTCCCAAGAATAGGCTACAGAATATTGTGTAGCAAAGGATTACTAACAAGTCATTCATAATGGCGTCAAAGTAAAGCACCCAGGTGAGACAGACGCAAAACCGTATGAGGTAAGACAAGTTTAATAGTTTATCAGTTCACACGTATGATTGTTGAAGGCCACTTCAAAAGCATCCATCTCTCCCCCATTCCCTTCTGGGGCACCTATAAACTCACGACTTTTAGATTCTGAGTTGTTCTGGAGGAGTGGGTGGGCCAGCATCGCCCCTACGGAATCTCTTGGATTTTTAGGTGAGTGGCATGCGCAACAGCTCTAGGGATGGACTTTGTTGCTGACTGTGCTTGGAAAGGAGATCATCTGGCTCAGTGAAGGCAGGATGAGTCCGGAGGGGCATCTGGGTGGTGGCCGCTGGCCTCTGGAGACCAGGATGGGCACCTGGTGGCGCAGTCAGCCCTTTGCAGATTTATTTCTCGCGGCTAGGAAGACATCCTAAATAGAAGGAACGTACTTAAATTACTGTCATCCTTACCTGAGCTGGGGTTGCTTGAATTGAAAGATCTGACCAACATTAAGTTTATCCCTGGTCACAAAGAGAGCCTACAGGAAGCCACAAAAGTATGATTCAGAAACTAAGAGATAGCCAGGTGGGTGGAGTCCCACTATAAGATTTTGGCAGACTGGGGAATGAACATAAATAAACCTGTGAAGCCAAAAAATCCATGGCTGCTTAAAAAAATCATTTGTAATCACCAGATTGATTCTGTACTTTGTGGTTCAATGGGATCGCTATATCCTTGATCTTTCAAATCAAATCATGGGACATTTGTAAAGCGCTCATATCACCCGAAGGTCTCATGGCGCTTACAGGCATCTCCAACTAAAACAGCTGATAGAGGAAAAACAGGGTGGTCAGTTGTCAAAAGACCATGTTTTTAGTTCCCTACGAAAACGGTGGTAATCAGCCATAGCGCGGAGGTGTAGTGGCAATTTATTCCAGAAAGTGGGGGCTAAGAATGAAAAAGATCTTCCTCCATTACGAGTTGTGCGAATTCTGATGGAGGCAAGGAGGTGCTGATTGCTGGATCTGAGGGGCCGGCTTGGTTGATGCCAGTTCAACTTCTTTTTCCAGTAGCAAGGGCCACTGCCATACATGTTTTTGTGTGCCAAACAGAGAATCTTAAAACGCGTTCTCTTTCTCACAGGCAGCCAGTGAAGCCGTCTCAGGTTTGGGGCCGAGGGAGAACCTGACGGAAGATTTAAGACCAACCTAGCTGCAGTGTTTTGCAGAACCTGCAGCCTAGATAAAAGATCCTCATTTATAGCTGACAGTAGGGCATTACCATAGTCCATGCGATTGATGATCAATCCCTGGACCAATGGTTTCCTTGCTTCCATGGGGATCAATTTAAAAGCTTTACGCAAATTGCGCATAGTACCAAAACAGGAACTAATTATGTGGTTCACCTGGTTTTTCATCGATAAATTATTATCGATTTGGACCCCTAGATTTCGAACCGATTGTTTGGGTATTGGACTAGGACCTAGGGTAGCCCGCCACCAATCATTAGTCCAATGTTTTTGTGCGTTCCCGAAAAATACTATCTCAGTTTTATCACTGTTTAGTTGTAGATGGTTTTCGTTCATCCACCTGTTAACGTGGATCATACAGTCCCTGAAGCAGGCCTTGGTGTCTATGGGGTTCTGACCAAGGGTGACTAGAATTTGAGTGTCGTCAGCATATGACATTACGTCAAAGCCGTACAATCTAATCACCCTGGCCAGTGGTCTTTAGTAGACCCTATTAATCTCAGTGGATCAAACAGCAAATAAAAGAGTTTGTTGACTGTTGAGGAGTTCCCGCTGAAGTCCACCCTTTATAAGAGGGATGTCTAGGAATATGATTATTAAGGATGCCAACACACAAGAGCTTAACCCGGCCATGCAAATTTGGTTGTGGAATATATGAGGTTTAAATTCCCTCCTGATTGACAACTTTGCAATGGAAGAAATCAGCAATAAAGATATAATTTGCCGGCAAGAAACTTGACAAATAAGGCCTATGGGCTGGCAGGATCATAATGAATTTTTCTCACTGGCAGACCACTCCAATAAAGGGGGTCCTCCATCAGGAGGTGCCTCAATTTTGGTCCATAAAGCTCTGGAGCCAGATGTGAGAGTCCTCGCTAATGGCACTGGGGCCTTTATTTTTCTGATGTTAGCGGCAACATCCTCTGGATATGGAAGAAAGATGCCAGCAGTTATTATTGGAAACGTATACATAAATCCTAAACAGCCAAAAAAGTAAACAATCTTTAGTGATATCTTAAAGTTAATCAAGGCCCTACGACAGCAGTATCTTGCAGAAACAAGAGTCTTGGGGGGTGACCTCAATATGTTCTTGCTCGAAACACCTGAACCATTCCAATGGCAACAGGAAGATGACAACATATGGGGCATCCCGGAGATCGCTCTGGGTCATGTAAAGAAAGACAAGGTTGGCCAGAAGTTTGCGGCCTCCTTGAATGCCTTGGACTTCAGAACACTAAACGGAAGAGGGGATTTTCACTCCGCATTTCACGTGGGTAAGCAATTTCCAAGTGTGCCACACTCTGACGACTGACCATGCAAGGCTATCCTGTCCCCTCATTAGGGATTCTCCTAAACTGATACAACTTCAAACAATTGATACAGAAGAGGGAACTTGTGGGCTTCGAAGAATAAAATGGGCAACAACGTCTTCTCCTTCGTCCCTGGTGGAGTTGAGAGAATCTCTGCAATTTGAGGCAAGCGATTCTCCGCTCTCAGCGGCGAACTGGCCGAAATTACTGGAAAAGCTAGCGGAGAGACTCACCAGTAGGGTCCAAAAGCCAGGCAGTGCTTATACCCAGAGGGTAGCTTGTAACCCAGAGCATAGGGTCCTTAAAGAAGAACTAAATAAACTCCAGAGGTTAGCACACAAAAGTACTGATACTGCTTCAGAAGCGGCCGTGATCCGGAAGGCCAGAAAAGCTTTGAGATCAAAAGTCTGGGAAATCTCCTGGGCCAATCAAAAACAGGCATGGGTGGAACTACATGAGGCCTTGAAAACCAAAAATCCAGCAACATTCTGTAATCTCATCACAATGAGGTTGAGTCAAAACCCTTGTCTACCGTGCCGAAGTGGTCGGAATACATTTTCAACCTGTATAATGCTGGGAAAAATTAGTGTGGGCAGGATGAACCTGCAGAAAAACTAGTATGCCGCTCTAATAAAAGAATCAATTAATCGTACACTGGCATCTTTTCGCACTGCTGGAGCCCCGGGCCACAGAAGAATGGGCATCTCATAAAATCAAGACCACCTCTGGAGGAAAACAAGGCTGTATCCTGGCTCCACTATTGTTCAACCTATACTTGGCGGACATTAACAAAGTACTGGGGTCGGCACGTGCTGTGCCACCCAAATTTGCCGGCTCCCGTATACAATGCATTCAGTACGCGGATGACACTATTATTCTATCACATCGTGGTAGGGCTGCAGCAATCACTGGCAGCCCTCGCTCTTTATTGTGCGGAAAACAAACGAAGTTAATTATGCCAAAATAAAAATCATGGCTTGTGGAGTCAGAAACAGGCGTGTGGCCAAATTCAATTTTTCGATGAATAACGTGGCTCTAGAACAAGAAACAAGCCATAAATATCTGGCCATTTATTTAAACAATGTGGCTCCTACGTCGCACATCTTAGTTACCTAAAGGACTCTGCCTTGTCAATAATAATGAGTTTTAAAAAATTGGCTTCCGAGGGGGCGTGGCCTGGGCGGCTAAGATGGCGGTTGAGTTCTAGTTGAGCTCCCACCGCCCTGTAAGATCTTTAGGGGTCCTGCCTGATAACGGAGGCCTACTGGACCGGACACACCTGTGCCATTCTCTGGCTGAGTGCCGCGACGCAGCCTGCCCGGGGGAGTGTGGAGACCTACAGAGGAGTGGTGTATTGGCCTGGACATCTACGGGCCGCAGCCAGAACCTGGATGCTGCTTCCCCAGTCCTGCGGAAGGGTGGCTGACCGGCGTGAGGGGTCTTGACCGTGGGGCGGTGCCCCCCCCCCTCCTACTTTGATCCTACTGCTGGCGGGGCTAGATGTCTCATACTGTACTTGGTGGAGGCCTGCGCTAGCCGTGAGGTGGGTTGACTGGTCACCGTTGCTGCCGGCCTGGCGTTGTGCCTTCTGCTGGCCCTTTCTCCTCCCTGTATCCTGCTGCTGACGGGGCAGGCCGTGCCATTCCGTGCTCGGCTGTGGCCTGCGCTAGCCGCGCAGCGAGGGACTCTTCAGCGCTGCAACCCGGCCTTTTGCGGGCCGCTGCTGGGGAGCAACTGGGAGCCCTGTGCAGCCGACAGGGGGAGATTTGTGCTGGGCCTGGCTGCGGACCACGGAGGGAGCGGGAGGTCTGCTGAGCGGTGAAGGACTCTCCCTGTTCCTCCTCCTTCCACCCCTCTTTACCCGCTTGACTGGGGCAGCGCTTGAATTCGAGTCCAGACGGGAGTCGGACCGGCCGCAGACATTGCGGTATGACGAACATACATGGGGCTGCCCTGGTCCCGGGCCTGGCTTTTGGTCTCTCGCTGTGGTTGGTGTTGTGGTGGTGGTGGGGGCTCCTCCCCCCTTCCTGGACCAAGCTGTGGCTCCTGGATCTGGTGCGGGTGGCCCACTGTGAGTCTGCTGCCGGTCTGCCTGCTGGACTCACGGCTGATGTGCTCGAGACCGTGCAATAAAAGACTGCTCGCAGCAGGGACATCGCTGTAATCTTGATTCTATGTCAGGACCCTTGCTTTAATAACATTTTTCTCCAGCAGCCATTTTTCACATAAGGTTATTTAAGAAAAACTACAAATCCCATGAACACTTGGGAACAACAATTGAAACAGTCCATCCAATCAAGGCACAGGACGCGGTATAATGACCCCTGCAGACACTCCATCTGCCTCTTTCTTCGCTGCTCCAGCAGCGCTTCAGATAAGTGTTTTCCATTTATCTTTGTTTTTAGGTCGAGCCTAGACAGTGCATGCGCTGTCGCAAGTCCTGAAGTAAACAGTATGGCGAGAGTAATCCCGCCTGCTGCTTGCCTGCTGCTTGCAATTGGGTTATGTATGCGTCACTTTGATTTCCGGCCTCCCTATTAGTTGCTGCTCCGATTCATCACTTCCGTTTTTATCGGAAGCAGCACCGACCAACTACAGTTTTATTGCGCTGCAACTGTACATATGTCATGTTTAGGGACTACTTGTTCATCACGGCATGTAGCATGGCGCCTGGTCTCGTGATTTGTTTTTCACCATGGCGCCCGCTTCACGGGACGCCCTGCACATACGCCCGTAGCTTCTGGTTTCCTTTATTTTTTTTAATCTCAGCAACTGCACGCTTCCCACGCTTGTTTCAGCTGTAGCTAAACACCATTACGTACATCTATTGCAACTAAACTGAAGATCACTAACGCGCAGGTACGTTGAACCTAAGGGTGACACGAACGCAATGGAAACGCTGCCGCTCTAGCCACTTTCGCCTCTATGGACATGGCTGACAGCGGTGGGCGGGCCTGAGGTGCTAGCGTCACTAGGAAGATGGCGACGTCCTTGGTTGTGGTGCGGACAGGAGCAGTGCGATGTTGGCTGAAGGCTACGTGGGGCGCCGAGTGTCAGGTAATTTGGGGGTACCTTTGGAATAGCATAAGCTCCCTTTAGGAGACCCGTACATGGAGAAACAGACTTCGAAAGGTCTTTACCGTTTGCTGTAACCTTTCACTAGTTATGTCATTGCGGCATGGCTTTCTAGTAACTTCCTATTGAGTGGATTCCGAACTCCGTGTTCTTATTTGTACAAAACACCTAAAAGTTGCTTTCGCTCTTTTCGTTCCACCCCTTCCCCGGTCTCTCTCCCGCCTTGCTTTCACACTGAGCTCAGCCAGAACAGTACGTGCCTCATAATTACTTAAATACCTTGTTATTGATCACAGACATTGCCAGAGCTAGGGGTACTCGTGGGGAATGTATCGGGTTGGAGGTTAATTTTCCACAGACGTCAAGGACGGGAATCCGAGCCCCAGCTACCTGCACCACCCCCTCTGCTGCTGCTTCGGGTTTGATGCTGTTAAAGTTTTCACATGTCACTTTCAGCCCCACACACTTCCTGCAGCAGCTGAGCAAGAAAGTAAGGGGAGGCAGAGCCTCGCTGCATCCATCCCTGCTCCAGGCACCGAAGCCCCCTCCTAGAAGCGGATCCTCCCATGTCCTATGCTGCGTCTGCCCCTAGGGATGCTACATTTCTATTGCTGCGACCCTCCCTACCATAGTCCTTCTCTCCACACTGCTTATGTTTCATACTGGGGTTATTACTTACATGCTGTGGGCTCCTGCTAGCACTGCTTTGCCCACAACTACTCCAAACCCTGCACATGTTATCTATTTACTCTACCCCTCCCCTTAGCACACCCTTCGCTCGTCTTTTACAAATAAAACAGGTGTGAATGCTATTTATTCTGCTTGCTAGCCCTCCTTCGAACTTTTTTCTTGGGTTACAAAATGCTTTACTCCCATTTAGGAAACAGCATAAAGAGGAGGCTATTTTGTCCTCTGCAGAGCTATGGAGCGGTCCCCTGTAAATGTGAGGACGTCTTTTCCTTCCCTTTCGGCCACTCTTTCCTGCATTCATAATGGGAAAAAATGCAAGTATCAGTATGTAAGAAAGTGAACTGGGGTGGATGAGATGCTCTGCGTATATTTTATGTAGCGCTAAAGCCAGCCGTGCAAATGCAGCGAGGCGCTATATGGTCTCTGTAAATTCATCTGTGTCAAAATCTGACCACACCTTCTCAATCCGCTCATTTGCAAAGAGTGCCTTCTTGAAAAACTGTTGTGGTCTAGTGCAGTTTGCCAAAGCACGAAAGTGCTTCTCTGATGCCCTCTAAGCACTATAAGATTGGGAAGCTGTTGTATCTCTGTTTTCCGAAACAGAAAGCAAAGCATCTCTGTTACAATTACTCCAGCTAGGCTTTGCCTGGGATTGGAGGCTGAAGCAGCCGGTTAACCACGACACGTGTTAAGTTGACGTATCGGAAGAGACATTGAAAATGTATGTGTGTGCCGGGTAAACAGATGACACTCTCTGTTCAAACCACACACATAGATTCCGTCAACCAGAGGAGCTCGGTTCACCAAAGCTATGGAGGAAATGTTTAAGCCGCCCATCATGGAACCGGTTCTAATTCAAACTTTCTCACTTGTCCAAAGTGTGTGATCCTGGGCAAATCACTTTATCCTGAGGGTCCCAAACCCCTTCTCTGCGAACATGGAGAGAGCAGGAGACAGGTATGACTGAAGACAGCCAATCCGACTTCATTAAGCACAATATATAGTCATCCGGACATCTCAGTAGACATTTGGCACCTTTTCTTTTTCTGAAAATGGTTGTCTGATCTCCGAGAAAACACATGTTGGGCACTGCTGTAACAGGTCGCACGGAAACAATAAAAGAAAAGAAAAAACAAGCATTTGCAATGCAATAGGTCTCGCATTTACGCGAGTTTGAGCTATTGACATTGCAAATGGAAATGCCTTTTAGGTTTGTATTCGTTTTTAAAACATAAATAAAAGGCATTGTCATTTACACTGCCAATAGCTTAAACTCGCGTAAATGCGAGACCTATTGCATTGCAAATGCTTGTTTGCTGTTGGTATGCTTACTGCGCGATGTTCACGATGTCTTATTTCCTTACTTGTGACCGCAGGAGCTTGCATTGCTCCTACGCGGTCACGGACCTGAGTTTCCTCACGGCTCGTGTGCGCGGTGCGGTCTTCCGAATGCCAGAGGGCCCACGCATTCCTGACTTTGCACGCTGTGCGTTCCTTACCCTCAGACAGCCGGAACACGTCAATTTCAATGCCAGTTACAGTGAAGTGTTCCGGCTGCGGCTCACACAGGAGAAGCTTGCTTTTATTACCGCTCGTGTTTAAACAGTGCGAAGGGTTTTTCTGTCCTTACTGCGAGCCACCGCCTGAGGCATAACACCCTACGGGGTAAGGTACACGTGTACTTGGTACCTCACAGGCGGTTTTCTTCTACCCCAAGATACCACAGGGGTGCTGTCCCACCTGTCCTACTTACATTTAATCTACGGGCTTTGCCCAATATTCTGCCTTCTGGGTTCTTCTCCCACCTGGGTATACCCATTATGAAGTTTGAAGAGGCTACTGATTATATGGAGGAGGAAGAGATTACCTACCTTCCAGTGGATGACCGCTTCTGTGAAGTGATGGACGCATTCATCCTCAGAGCAGTCTCCCAAGTGGTAGGCCCCCTGGTTAGGAAAATTCTGGTGCTCCAGGCGCAGTGCCAGCAACCCCTTCAAGCAAGGAAAGACCTTACTGGGCTAGTGGCCCCCTCACCTCCAGGGCAGTTGGCTACCCCAACCCTTCCCTCTCCCCAAAATGAGAAACGCAAGCGCTCGGAAGACCCCGGGGTCGACCTAGATGCTTTTAAACGACTAAAAAAGGCGTTCTTAGACTCCCACCCCCTATTGGACACACAGACTCCTGGCCCTTCAGGGACAACTCTGACTATGCCCCCAGGGGACCAAGGGGACGGGGATGACACACCCAACACCTCGGATGGGGATGGGGACGGATCCAGGCCTTGGCGCCCAATGGACAACCCCTCCCCGGATGGCCCCTCACCACCCACTCAAACGCAGGCCCCGGCTGGAGACCTCCTAGATCCCGATGATCTGTTACATCCGCGTTCAGCTGAATGGTGCCCCGCTCCCAAGGTGGCGGGCTACATGGCGAGCTGCCGACGAAAGCCCCTAGATAAGGAAGTGAGGGGTTGCCTTAAGGCGGAGTGTCCCAGAACTTCTTTGGAAGGGAACGCAGCCGCCACTCCAGAGATAGACCCCAAGATGGCCACTTTCCTAGCCAAATTTGTGCGAGACCCGAAGAAAGGTAACAACAGGTCATAGTGCTCGTGCCAAGACAAACTCTTTGATGTGGCCAGGCCCTTGGCAAAAATAATGGACATGGTGGAAGACGCGAAAGCCTCCTGGTCCTTTATTTCCCCCGACGCTTTGTCCAGCTGGGCACAGAGAGCTATTATCTTTTTAGGGAATGCAAACTGCGCAATTTCTACAGTGCGGCGCAGGTCATTATTGCCGCAGCTTGTGGAGGTAGGGGGCCCTCGACTGGCCGCCCCACCCAGCAAGCCTCCAGAGGTGATGACTCCCGCCGTGGACAATGGCAGGACCCAAACAAATTTGGGAATTTCTACCAGACCAAATCATATCCACGCCACCACGGAGGCAGAGGTGGAGGTCGAGGCGGCAACTTCAACAGTACACAAGGTGAGGACTCAGGATGCTGGGGACATTCAGGTGGGGGGACACTTGGCCCTTTTTCGGTCGAGCTGGGAAAGTCTCTCCTCTGACGCATGGGTTCTTCAGATGCCAAACCCACTTCACCAGGCCGCTGGTTTTTTCCGAGGAACAACATGCTCTGGTGGATCAAGAGATAACCAGCCTTCTACAGAAGGGTGCAATAGTGAAGTCGACGATTCACCCCCGTGGCTTTGTCAGCAACTTCTTCCTGGTGGAGAAGAGGGATGGCGGACAATGACCGGTGATCAATCTCCGTGAGTTCAACACGTGGCTCCTATACTGGCACTTCAAGATGGAGGGCATCCATCTCTTGAGGGATCTCCTTCAGGGATCGGATTGGATGGTCCGCTTAGACCTGAAGGACGCCTACCTGGTGGTCCCCATATTCACACCTCACAGGCGTTTTCTCCAATTTCGATGGGATTCGCAGGTCTTCGAGTTCACCTGCCTTCCTTTCGGTCTATCATCGGCCCCTTGGTGCTTCACCAAGCTGATGAGACCGGTCGTCGAACGCCTGCGAGCTCCCGGGTATGGTTAATCATCTACCTCGACGACATTCTGATCATGGATCAATGTCCACACCGTCTCACATTAAATGTCCAGATGGCGGTAGATCTACTGGAATCCCTGGGATTTGTCATCAACACAGGGAGGTCTGCGCTGGTTCCATCTCAGTCAGAGGAATTTCTGGGATTCCTGATAAGCTCGACCGAAGCGACCCTCAGAAGCTAACAAAAATCAGGCACGAGCTTCGGAGGACTATTTCCAAGTCCCAGATTTCCCTTTGACACTTGGCACGGATTGTAGGCAGCCTTTCGTCGTCCATTCAGGCTATCTTCCCCGGTCCACTCCATTACCGGGCGATGCAGCGCCTAAAAATAGACCACCTCAGAAGAGGTCTTTCTTATTCCCAATTGATTCCACTCTTGATCGAAGCGAAGGAAGAAATGCATTGGTGGTTGACCCACATGGAATGTATCACACAACAAGAAGCTACCCTGACTCAGTGTCTGATTCTTATTGAAGGATGAGGCACACTATGCCGGTAAACTAAAAGCAACGAGGACAGATCATAGGAGCTCCACGAGGGACGCACCTTGAGGCAAGTGGGACTACAGGGGTCTCTCAAATCCTCCCTTCCCATGGGACATCCCTACCTCTAATCTGTTTTTTTTTTTTATATTTCATGGTAGAGTTGGACCAGAGCCAACCTACAGAAGTGGATTCATCTTTGTCTCTTAGAGACAAGATAGGAGCCCATTTTTTCACCCACGCCCTGATGAATGCCATGGACCCTCCTGGCCGTTTAAGCAGAAACATGTTGGCAACACAGATGGGGATGGGGTACTAAACCCCCTAGTCCCCACGTTAAGTTTTAATATCGAGCATGTTCTGCGCAATTAAAATTTCACGCAGTATTTTGCATCAGTTTTTATATTCACTCACTCACTTTTCTTAGCACTGGACCCCACTTAGTTATAGAAGTGCCTCCCTGTCTCCAGGTGTAGGCCCGCTCTTTATCAAATGTGGTTTTTAAAGAGCGAGGACTGCCGATGATGAAGCATGACACCAGGTGGTGTGTGAGGACAGTCCATACATTTTTTTGAGATGCCCAACACCTCTTAGTTTACCGGCATAGTGTGCCTCATCCTTCAATAAGAATCAGACACTGAGTCAGGGTAGCTTCTTGTTGTGTGATACATGCCCTTTGGAGGCCAGCTCACCCTGACCGCCCCATAGCCTCCTGTTCCTTCCCCTTTTGACTAAAAGGGTTTTGTGTGTATATGTGACCCACATGGAAGCCTGGAACGGCTGGGCGATCTTCGGATCCCAACCCGACCGGATAATCGAATCAGACGCCAGCGGCTCAGGTTGGGGCGCATGTTGTGGGGAGTTCTCCACCGGTGGAAAATGGTCTTCCACAGAGCAGTCATTGCACATAAATTGCCTGGAACTAATGGCGAGCTCCTTTGCCCTTCGGTGTTGGACCAACGAGAGTGTCAAGTGCTCAGTTCTGCTGAAAATGGACAACGTGGCAGCAGTTCGTTATGTCAATCACTTGTGGGGCAACGGACCAAGACTTTGTCGGACCTCGCCCACACCCTTTGTAAATATAGCTTGGCCAACCAGATTTCTTTGACAGCGGAGCACCTCCCAGGTTCTGCCAATCAAGTAGCGGATTGGCACTCTCGCTACTGGAAGGACACCAGTCTTTGGAAGCTGGACCCTCGTCTCTTCCAACAACTCCAAGTCCGATGGGGTCCATTCTCCATGGACCTCTTTGCCTCCTGTCTAGATCACCAATTCAAACGGTATTGCAGTTGGAGGCCGGATCCACACGCATCGGCCACAGACGCCTTTCTCCAAGATTGGAGAAAGGAACAAGCCTACGCCTTTCCACCTTTCGCGATGATAATGCACTTCACGGCTCAAACATGGAGACAGGAGGCGGATCTGGTAGTGGTTACCCCGATCTGGAGATCTCAAGCATGGTTTCCAGTGATGGAAATTTCCTGGGATTTTCCAATCCCTCTATCCCGGTCTCCCGAACTCCTCAAGGATCCCCAAAACAATCCCCATCCGCTAATCCTAGTGGGATCTCTTCGCCTCATGGCATGGAAGGTTACTGGCAATGTTGGGAAGTCCAGGGCCTTTCACGAGAGGCTTCCTCCCTGCTCGCCAGGGCATGGACGGACAGCACGAATAAACGATATTGATCCGCCTGTTCCAGATGGACGGGTTGGTGTGTTCAACAACAGGTGGATCCCATGGGGGCAGACGTTACACACGTCTTGAAATTTTTGGCGACTCTAGTCTCGCAGGGTTTTGCTTATCGGTCAGTGAATACCTTCAGATCGGCAATCTTTGCGGGCCAGTTCCCTGTGGATGGCCGGCCCATTTGGGAACATCCATTGACCTGCAGGTTATTGAGAGGCATCAGGCCTCCGGAACCAAGATATTCTGTATTTTGGGACGTCAACAAGTTTTTTTCCTTGTTCAAATCTTGGCCTTCGAATAAATATCTCTTGAGGAAGCAGCTGTCGGCGAAATTAGCAATGCTTCTCTGGTTGATATCTTGCCGTCGTGTATCGGACGTACGAGCCCCAGATATTACAGGTAGAGTTTTCACTCCAGATGGAGTGACTTTTCATATTTTGCGACAAACAAAATGTAATTCCAAGTTGGTGTCATACCCTGCTTTTCTGCAAATTGCAAAGTTATGTGTTGTACGGACACTTAAGAGATATGAAGTGGTTACAGATGAGCTGCGCCCACATGGCGAAAGACAACTGTTGATTGCTCTCACAAAATCCCACAGAGCGGTATCTTCCACTACGATTGCCAGGTGGGTCAGATGGGTCATGGAAGAGGCAAAGGATTGATACATCCCGTTTGGGAGCCCATTCACCGAGAGGGGCGATGGCCTCGAAAGCTTTTGTCTGGGAGCTCGTCTTAAGGATATCCTCAATGCTGCAGACTGGTCTTCGGACTCTACCTTCACGGCTTTCTACTTTAAGCCAGTCCCGTCCCTGGCAAGGGTGGTGGTGGATAAGCTTTAAACCAGCCTAATCCTCGCCTCCGGGTCCTGACATAGAATTACAAATTTCCTAGCTAAAGTAAAGGAAAGTTTCAATTCCATTAAGGACACAGAGGCGAGGATTAGCCCACCCTCTATCATAATGGATGTTTTGTCCCACCCTACGACAAGATGATCATGCTTTTCCTGTAAAGATAAAAGTGGATCTTATGTTGTTTGGTTTAACTGGGGGTGGGATTCCCTGTTAATGAAGATGTTTGATAATTGCTTCAATGTGTTGTGCAACATGGTGATAGACATTATGTGTTTGGTCCTTTAGGGTCGGAATCTACCAAACAAGAATAAACCAGATGGAGAACACAGCCTTCGCAGGAAGAAAGAGGTGGTTGGAGTATCTGCAGGGGTCATTATACCGCATTCTGTGCCTTGATTGGATGGACTGTTTCTATTGTTGTTCCCAAGTATTCATGGGATTTGTAGTTTTTCTTAAATAACCTTATGTGAAAAATGGCTGCTGGAGAAAAATGTTGTAATTAAAGCAAAGAGAGATGACAGCCTAATCCTCGCCTCCGTGTCCTTAATAGAATTGAAACTTTCCTTTACGTTAGCTAGGACATTTTTCATTCTGTTCCTCCACCTGAAAGGAAGTCCTGCTGAGCATTGCTGTCCACCGGCGATGGTGCAGGGAGGACTGGCCTATGCCGGAGTGGAGGTGACTGGACAGTGAGGGTTGGTCCTCCTGCTTCTTCCCCCCCTTACCTGCGTTGACCATGACTACTTGTGTGGTGAAGGCCTGAGGAGGAGCCAGATTGGCCGAAAACAGCGGAGTGGGGCCAGGCGTTGAGCAGTTCCTGGCCTTCCGCATCCAGTCCTGCACCTCTTGCTGAACCTGTGTTGTGGCGCCTGGGCTCCTCTGATCTGCGTTGTGGTATAGACAGGCTCCAGAGGATATTTTCGCCGGGGCAGGACCCAGCTGGGCAAGCCTTGCTGTGGTCCAGGCCCTCTAGAGTATGGAGACCCGTTTGACCCAGATGTTGGTGCCCACCCCTGTCTCTCCTGCCTCCTTCACCATTACATGGCTGTGTGTCCAGATAAGGGCAGGGATCACTACCCCCTCTGGGAGCTCCTATCAGGTGGGCCCTGGATCACCTTCTTCTCCCTGGCCCAGCACTATTTGGGTGGAACCAGCACTCTTAGTGACCTCAGTGGCGGGTGGTGCCCCTAACCTACCCCCCCGACCGCCCTGAACGTTGTTTGTAGAAGGGCCCCTCAAGGGCTAACCTGGGGCTTCAGCATTGGGGATGGGGCAGGGGAAGGTCCCTTTGCAGCGATCGACTCAAACCAAAATGGATCAATCAACCGTCCCCTCGACTGCATCTCAAGACATGGGAAAGAACTCACCGGATCTGGGGCCTGGTGCAGCTCAGCAGTGAGCTGCGGACCTCACTGTAGTCCTCAAGGCCATACAAGACTTGAGAGAGGCCGTGGAATCTAAGGTAGACGGCCTCCGTGTGGATCTTTCCTCACTGCGACAAGACATCCGGAATGTGGTGGACAGAACCGGGTCCCAGCCACGGAGAATGACCTTGCCTCCCTCAAGAGCCAGATGTCCAAGATGTCCGCCTCGGACTGCGCTCTGACCGAGAGGGCAGAAGATGTAGAAAACAGGGCATGGCGGAAGAACCTTAGGGTCGTTGGCCTGCCCAAGTCACTGGAGCAAAGGGGTCTGGCCGGAGTGTTGGAAGACTGGTTCAAAGGGTGGGTGCCCCAGGACAAACTGTCCCCCTTCTTTGTTATTGAGTAGGCACACCGCTCCCTCCAACTGGTGCTCCGCCGTGGCCAGTGATCCATAGGCTGCTCAACTTTAAAGACCAGGATGTGATACTGCAGGAGGGCTCGGGCCCATCCTAACCTGCGATTTAACAACTTTAAGGTACTTTTATTTCCGGATTACACAAAAGTGGTGCAGCAGCAACAGCGCTTGTTCGCTGAGGTGAAACAGAAACTGTGTGCTTTGGACCTAAGCTACATGCTCCTATTCCCTGCTTGCATTAAAGTCTTCCTCCAGTCCCGTACCTCTTCTTCGATATGCCAGACCAGGCCTGGGAATGGGCCACGGAATACCGTTTGCTGCAGCAACCCCCCCCCCCCGAACAGCGCCGCTCATCACACACTGAAGCACGAGCTGTGATTGTTCTCCCGCCTCTGGTGAAAGAGGGGGGCGCTCCCGGTCTTGGAGGAGGGCGCTCCTGGTCTCGGGGGGCCGGGCATGAGGCCATTGGGGGGGACCCTGACCAGGCACCAGAAGACCTGGCCCTGGTCCTGCCCACACAGGGGGAGTCTGAGAAATTGTCGGCGACTCCTCTGGTTTTCAGGTCTGCAGGGGAGGGCTTGAATTCTTCATCCCAACTGTCGGACTGTTGATCAGGTGTTTTAGGGTGTGGGTGAAGTGCCTCTTTTTGTTCTGACAACTGCCAGCTATGTCTGCCACATTTCTTGCTTGGGACACATATTTCTTCCTCTTTTTTTTAATTGTAGAGGCCCAAGAGACTGCACCTCCTTTGTATGACCAGTAGACCATTCCTATTAGATGGGCGTTCATGGCTCGCAGCAACTTCCCCCTTAGTTAGAGGTTCAGGGTTCCTTAGTTAGGGCGACAGATGCTTCCTTGGGTGAAGTGTGGGGTGGTGGCGTGTTTTGTTGGGTTCTCGAACCCACTTTTGTCTATGATGTGTTTTGCATTAACACTGCTTCTTTCAGGTTAGTAACTGCTACCACACAGGCTTCAGGGATTATAATGCAGTGGCAGGGCATAATAGGCTCCCGGAATCGTACTCCCCATTGGGCTGGGTGTGGACCGCTTTCTTCCGACTGTGCTATGGCTTCCCCTAAACTTGCGGTGCACTCCTGGAATGTGAACGGCCTCCTGGACCCGATTAAACGGTCTGGGGTGCTGCAATACATCAAACGTCACTAACCAGCGGTCGTTCTCCTGCGGGAGACTCACATATTGGGTATGAGGTGTCCCTTCCTGGGTCGCTTCGGTTACAGTAGGGTCTACCACTCGGGGTTCACGTCCGGCTCCGGGAGGGTGGTCATACTGCTCCATAAGGCACTTCCTCTAGCGGTTACTGCACACCACACAGACCCCCCGGGTTGTTACGTGGGCATTGAGGGCCACCTGGAGGCGAGACATTACAAATTCATATCTTGCTATACTCTACCTCTCCTGTTGCAACCTTCCCTGCATACCTTGAGATCATTTATTCTGACACTCCCCCAGGGAGTCACAATAATTGGGGAAGATTTTAATGCGCTTCCAGACCCAGTCCTTGACGCCTCCTCCGCTCCATATCCATCCAGGTATTAATGAGTCCCGCATAGATTTGATGTGGCTTCCTGCATCTAACTTGCTCCTGATTCAGTCGATACACATACTCCCGCATGGGATCTCTGATCATGCCCCACTGTTACTATTGTGGGGAGCCCAATCTGCTGTGTTGCGCCCTATCTGGAGGTTTAGCGCTTGGTATTTGAGGGACTAAGAATGCAAGGCCTTTGTTGATTAGGAAATACGTCAATACTTTGAGCTCAATGCAGGATCGGTGAAGTCGGCAGCGACATTATGAGCGGCTAGTAAAGTGTCCCTGCAGGGCCTAATTAAAGGCTATGTTCGCCAGGTCGAGGTGCACCGTTTAGCGCACCTGACCGAGTTGGAGGCTCGGATCTTCCAAGAGGAGGCAGTTCTACGAAATCGAGATGATGAACGATCCCGTCGTTTCTTGTCCGTGACACGTATGGAGCTGCAGCAGGCTTCCTTAGAAGAGGCCAGGCAATGCTAGAGGGCCTCCACACAGAGAGTCTATGCCTCCGGCGACAAGTTGGGTAAGCTACTCTACTGGCTGGCGACCAGCAGAATATCTGACTGGGTGGTCCCTGTGATTCGGGACTCCTTGGGTTGCTGCCGGGAGGAGACCCCCAGCGAAAGACGCGACCTTCTTAGAGTTCTACCGGGGTTATACTCTAACTGTCCTCCGCCCGACTAGATAGCCAACCCTCTTCTAGATAGTATACCGCTTCTGACTGTGCCGGAAGCCTTGGCCAAGGAGTTGGATCAGGCCTTAACGCTTGAAGAGGTGTGTGCTGCGGTGTCAGGACTGCAGTCCAGCAAGTAAACGCTTCCGGGAGACCCTCAGTCCCCATCTTCTGAACCTTTATGTGGCAGCTTCGCAGCAAGGGTTTTTTCCACCGGAACTAGACAGAGCAACCCAGAGATCAGTGTTCTTCTTACCGGCCTATTTTGTTGATCAATGCGGACATCAAGATCTACGCCAAGGTGCTGGCCATGAGGCTGGGCAAAACCTTGCCCCATTTAATCAATCCGGACCAGTGCGGACTTATGCCGGCCCGCAGCACGTGCCACTGTATTAGGAGGGTTGATAGACTTTACCAAGGCATTTGACACGGTGTCATGGGGTATCCTGGACGGCGTTCTTCGTCGGGCTGGTCTGGGGGAGGGGTTTTGCTGCATGTTTCGGCTTCTTTACCATACTCCGACCGCTCAAGTCAGAGTGAATAGGGTTTTATCTCCAGTATTCCCCGTTGAACGTGGCACGTGCCAGGGGTGCCCCCTGTCTCCTCTATTATTTGCCCTGGTGATGGAGCCCCTGATGCGGCTCATAAGGTGCAAAGCTAAGGTATGGGGCTGGCAGTAAAGAATTGGTCTTGAAGGTCGTGTATCATTACACGCGGACGACATGCTTCTATTCCTAGGTAACCCACAGCGCTCTAGCCCCTGGAGCCTTAAACTTCTCCAGCTCTATGGTGAGGCGTCTGGGTCCGGGTTAACGAGGGCAAATCTTGCTTGGTGAAGGTCCGGAGCAATGCCTTGAGGTGGGTCTGGTGTCCGAACATCCCCTCTCTGCACAACTCATTTAAATACCTCGGGCCCACATTTCTCCCATGCCGGATCTGGCCTGGGTCCTTAACTTTCGGTATTTGGACCTGCGGCTTGATTGCAACTTTAATCAGTGGGTCACACTCCCCCCTGAACCCTATGGGGCGCACCGCCTCTTTAAAATGGTGTGCCTGCCGCAATACCTGTACATACTGAGCAACTATCCATACCTCATCCCCTGCAAATGGTTTCACTCCCTGACTGTGAAAATTACCAGATTTGTGTGGGCCGGCGGCCGGCACAAAGTAGCATTCCACTCACTGCATAAGTCCCCATACGATGGGGGTCCGGGCCTCTCAGATGTCTATTTTAATTACTTGGCAGCACATTTGGTCCCGATCAATGACTGGATCACCTGGGTGTGGGATGACCCGGCATATCGACTGGAGGTCCCTACACTGGGAATGGACAGCATGCTTGATCTTCTATATGGAGCGCGTCTACCGACCACCTTGTCCTCCTGTACGCGGGTGTCCCTTGCTTGCTGGAAGGCGGCTCTTCGCCTCACTGGCTGGTATCGCAGCCTCACTGAGATGACTCCCCCCTATGGTGTGGAACGTGGCTGGGTCAGGTGCCGGCTCTGGAGGGCTTCCTGCCTTGGGACCGTCTTGGGATTTCCTACCTTGGAGATGTCATTAAAAAGGGGACTATCATATCCTTTCAGGAATTAGGTAGCAAGTACTGTTTGCACACCTCACAATTTTCCAGGTACCTTCAATTGCGCCATGCTCGGTTACCCATGACCTTCTGGAGGACTCCTTACCTGAGTTCAATCCGGTAGAGACAAAGATCTTTCAAGGGAAACTGGGTAAAGGGGCAATGTCTGTGATTTACCGTTTGCTGGTAATTCACGCTCCAGGTGGCCTTAACAAGGCACAGAAGCGATGGGAGGCCTGGTTTGGAGTGATGGAGGAGGGAAACTGGAGAGAGGCTTGGATGGCAACTAAGGAATTGGTGATCTCGACGCGGTTACGCATGATTCAGTTCAACTATTTACATGCAACGTATCTTACGACGCAACGGTTGCAGCGCATGCCCTGGGATACACACGCATCATATGTGCGATGCACCCTTCCAGGGGCTGACTTCGTCCATGTCACCTGGGAGTGCCGGGTCCTGAAACTGTTTTGGGAAGAGGTGGGCCACATACTTTCCGATGTTCTAGATCGTCCTTTGGAGTTCACCCCCCCCAGGTGGCCCTGCTTGGGCTGATGGAGGAAGTGGGAGGCCCCAGAGATGAGCTTATATTCTTGGGGGTGGCCTGTTTAGTTGCTAAGCGAGATGTGGCACGTGTGTGGAAGCGGGCAAAGCCACCAATGATTGGGAGCTGGCGGGCAAGGGTGGACTGGTGCGCACATCAAGAAAAGCCTGTTTTTGAGGCACGTGGCTGTCTCCAGAAACATGCGCGAATATGGGGCAAGGGGTATAATTACTATCGCTTGTCGATTTAAAATGATGCTGTTGTACATCTCATGTACCCATGCCCTTTACAATGTCACTCGTGTATTTTTCTTGTATTGTCCACTGTGTGGCAAACTGACCTTGTCATATCGTACAACTTTAATACAGTTGGTTATTAAAAAAAAAATGCCTTCCAAGATAAGTGGCCACGATCTGTTGGGCATCTGTAAAGTAATTAACGCCAAATTTATGCCAACACTCCCTTATGGTTCAATGATTTTTAAAGACCACATCTCAGTGGCTGGACAAAGCGTAATTAAGATGTTACACACGTCTATTTAACCTCCCGGACGCGGCACCATCTTCACAGATTCGGCTGGAATTTGGTCTTTATAAGTAATCAATAATGTTGAAGGCTTGGTTTTTGGTGTACTACGTGAAACTCAGGGCTGCATCTCCAGGGTCTCTGAAGGAAATAATAATGCAATGTATCCAAGTCAAAATGTAATGTGGGACCCTTACTTGAGGGAGGTAATGGAAGCCCTTGATACGCCGAATATCCTTGATCAGAACTTCACCCCAAAGTTTACTGCAAAACTGTTGGTAAAAACGAGGAAGATGCAATCCGGAAATTATGACACACAAGAACTCGCTCGAAAAGCCCATGCCAGTTTCTGTGACTTACTGTACAGAGAGCCGGGAAAAGCAGTGTACTTAGCCTGCCCCATGAAACTGTCCGTTAAAAGAGATCTGCTGAGGCAGAGATGTGGTCTAATTCCTCTAAAAGGCTATAAATTTGGGTGGTTAACTGGGTGTATGGAACAGCTCTGCTGCTTATGTAACTATAAGAAGGAAAGTCTTTCCCACATACTATGCGTGTGCCCAGTTGTGAAGAATTTAAGATACTACTGGTTGGAACCTCTGTTTCATAAACTTGACATAAGATAATGTAACACGGCTATCTCCACATGTCTGAGTGGTGTGAACCCAAAGCTACCAGCTAGATGTATGAAATCCCTCAAAGAATCTCTAAAGCTACTGAATCTACAGTCGGAGAGTTTTTAACTATCTTAACAGTCGAAGAGTGCCTAGCCCTTTCATCCATTTTGGTTGGACTTCACTTGGTTCCTGGACTTCTTTTCTTTATTTTCAAAATGCTGTGCATACCATAATCAAAAAGGATTGCCGTAGGAAGTTGCATCTGCATTACAGATTTTTTTTGATACTCAATTTTATTGGGTTTTTTCAAACATAGTAAACCAAAGACACCACAGTTCCCAAGCTGTGTCACCAAGCATGACGCACAAAAGTTATCACATTCAAGATGACCCACTGTTCGATGAGTTTAATTGTCCACAGATCTGAGACCTCCCATGAGAGGCCGAACCCCCCTACCTCTGTCCCGTTCATGAGCCCAACAGCCCCAGCCATTTGCGCCAAACTATCTAGTGTTTAGCTGGACATCCCCAGGTTTCATACACCAGTTGTTTCTGCACAGGACACCAGTCCAGTCCTTTGCGCCAGTGGGAGATTGAAGGGGGGACAGAGTTTTTGCATCTGGCCGCTATATCTCTCCTGGCAACAATGCTGCCAGTGGCTCATGTTAGCTTTGGGAGTGGCGAAACAAAACATAGTGAAGAGGTGGGGGGGGGGAGGGAGGACCTGCAGAAAATCGAAAACTGGAAACAATATCTAGATTGGTGTCAACAGGCAGAGAGAGTTGTCTATAAAAGGAAAGGCTGCCCCACGAAATGGGAAAAGATCTGGAACTTATGGGGAAAATACAGACATTAGCTGTGCAGGGTCAGGGGGGGAGGGAGAATTGCAATGGGATTAGAGCCCGGTTCCATCCGGATCTACAATTGTGAACCTTGTCCTATACGAACTATAATGCTCACCCTGCCTGATGTTGCCAGATTACTCCTGATCTCTGCTTTGATTGTAATGGTGGATTGAGTAAATGTTTACTAAAAAGAATTTATAAAACAAATTCTCAGGAAACCAGGATAAAAACTTTGATGAATCGAACAGAATGTTGTTATTTACCACCCATTTGTGTTTGTCCAATAACTGCCTGATCAGTTTGACTGTCTTTCTTCTGAAGGCCAAGGAGAGGCATCATCCCTACAATTCCTTGCGAGAGACCAGTGCAAGACTGTATGAAATTCACTCTAACAGATTCTGTATCTAGTGCACCCAGTTTGATGAGGGAATGCACCATTGTATTGTTGTCTGTCTGAAAAAGGATGGCTGTTGCAGAGGTCAGTGTAAGTGCTAATGTCAGGGCTAAGTGGACAGCTCTCAGTTCCAGCATACTGACATTCTACTTTGATCTAACGGAGACCACTTTCCCTGAGCTGAAAAGTCACGCATGTGGGCTCTCCATCCTTCCATCGATGCATGGTTCACAAATGAATTTGTTGAAGGAAGCTTGTTGAAATCAAATCATTGAAGGTCGTCATTCATGCATCACAATAGCAGTGAATGAGCACAAATGTAATTCAGGTGAATACTTTTGAATTACCTCCTCTTATCTGCGACTATTAACTGTCCACACATTTCTGAAGTACCGTGCAGTACCAAGTCTGATTGTTGGTAATATTCTTCGAAAATTGATATATTCGTATGGATAACAGTCTATTCACCAAAACAAACTTGTTATTTCGGGATTGCTCACAGATATTGGAGGACATGAACAAACTGAAGAAAAGAATTGGTAAAGTTGATTTGGGGAGTCGTAAATAGGAATTGTTTGTAGAACATGTTGTGGTGAATCAGCTATTTCAGTCAGTAGTATAGGTACAGACAGATGAAGAAGCCTTTCCACTCAAGAGTTACTACGATGGCTATGCACTTGCAAAAAGGAAAGGGAGCAGACTCTAGTCTGAATGGCTAGTAGTGGAAGCTCCCTATTCAAACTCTGCGAACCACTAGGAATCGCAAGTATGAAGCAAACCATTTCATATATAAGATCACTATTTGGAAATCGATATTCTTAGTCAATGTACATCTGGCCCTTGGACTCGTAGGTTTGCAAATAGCATTTTGTAGTACTTTAGTATTAGTATGTTAGTACTACTAAATGTACTTCAAAATTCAGTTTGTGAGTAGGCCCCACAGTGAGCAACTTCTTCCAGCATGAGGTTATTTGTACTGTTTACTATTAGAAAAGAGTATGTAGCAGTATGTGATTAAAAAAGGTTCTGAAAGAAACGTTCATCACTTGAACAGGAGCGTCAAAATCAAGACAGTAGCCTATATGAATTATGGGAACTCCTTTTAGGTAGCTATTTAGATATCTTAAGTAACTAAATATTGCTCAAAGAGCTGAACTTGGCAGTCTTGATAATTTTGAAGAACAAGTCCTAAGAGGATCAGGGATGGGTGATTTGCCAGTTGGTAAAATACTTTAAACGAGAATCTATCCACTTTGATATAACTTGTCTAGACTCACTTTGCCCTTTGCAGAAATTCTATACACAAAAAGAGGCATCTTCTTATTTTAATCATCATTCTTTTGCCATTCCCTTGTGATAATATCCAAGAGCCCTCTTAGCATTCAGAGTATCGAGATATGTTTGCTGGCAAAATTGGACTAGAAAGAAAAACAGAAAAAGAGATGGACTGAGTAACATGGAAATCTGAAATAACTTCAAATACCTTTTGGTTTGGCCCTAAGAACTAAATACTCTATATGAAAAGATTAACAGAGCATGAACCTCACTTATACATGCTACAAACGTGGAAGCCAAGATGGTTTCTATTTTCCATGTTAAATACAATAAAAGGTTGTTACCTTTAATTGTAATTTCCACAATGGGTATCTTCATTATCCATGTCTGTTAGGGTGTGGCCACGGGTCTAGAGGAATCCAAGAACACTTTTAAAATTAATATATAAATCACAATATTGTTTTTAAATATATATTCAGTCTTTTTTTTTCACAACATATTTTATTTGTAGCCACAGTTGACCCTTAGGGCCCGTTATACATAAGCATATTGGTATAGTATATGACCTTGGCGTAGTTTTTGTAACAGATGCATCAATAACTAAACAATATTAAACAGTAATACTAACACATGTCATATCCCCATTGCATCTCCTTACAGGTTCCCAGTGATATCTGATTATCATCTTGTCTACGGAATATAATTAAAATTAGATAACTATTCCTCCGTTAGGGCGTATCATGTGTGTCAAGTGGTGGGGGGAGGGGTAATAGAATTCTTTGGTAATCTGTCCAGCGCTGCCATATCTTGACGTGTTTTTGTGGACATCCTTGGGCAATGGATACCGGGCGCTCCAGGCCCTTACAAAAATCAAGTCCTTGCTTCCATATACCTTTCAGTGGAGGGGTAGGTGCTTTCCAGAGCCGGGCTATGTCTCTATTAGCTATGGTGAGGCCCAGAAACAGAAGGTGGTGCTTATATTTATTACCCCCGATTACATCGGCTACTTGTAGGAGAGCTAGTTTGGGGATGTGGGAAGCTCCCAACCTAGGACTTCGGAGAGACATGCAAGTACTCTCTCCCAAAACCTGGCCAGCTCGCCGCATGACCAAACTGTGTGTAGGAACGTGCCTTCTGCAGCATTGCAGCGTAGTCAGGTAGGAGAGGGCACCAGGCCAGACCACCATAGTTTATATCGTGTGAAGTATGCCCTATGCAGGTATTTAAATTGGATAAGTCTTAGGCGGGATGAAATGACTGCAATGCGGGGGGACTCTAGGGCCTTATTCAAGTCAACATCATCAAGTGGGACTATTTCTGTGTGCCATGTCTCACGGAGGTCTGTTAATGAGTTGTGGTTGTTTGTGATGAAGGTTTGATAAATTTTAGTGATCTTGTGGAATTGTGTGCGTGGCATATGAAATTCGGTTTGCAGTTCTTGAAAGGATTTGAGTGTCGTCCCGTGTATGACTGCCCCTAAAGTGGATATACCTATATCGTCCCAATTCCGGAATCCCTGTAACATGGTCATCTGAGGGAGGAGGCCGTCACACCACAGTGGGGTCTCCCGTGTTAGTTTGCCCCACCATCCCATACGTTTCAGTGAATGTTTCCATACCCGAAAACCCACTCCTGTTGCGGGCGGCAGGGCCCGGACCTCAGACTCTGTGTAGATATGTATGGACAGGGGTGTGTCCCATGAGCAGGCGTTCAACTGCATAGGCTGGATCGCTTCTATCCCCGTACCACCATTCATTTAGTATTTGTAGATGTGCTGCTGCATGGTACAACTGTATGTCCGCTGCTGCAATGCCGCCACAGTATGTAGACTACTAACGTGCGTAACGCGACTCGGCTAGTGCCCCCTTCCCACATGAACTGACTTAGTATAGCACTGATTTGCCTAAACCATGTGGTCAAGATCGGGTATGGATGATTTTGCAACTGATATAGAAGACTTGGTAGGGACTCCATCTTAAAGATAGCGGAGCGACTGAAAAGGTTAAGTGGTAGATGGGACCATGATTTAACGTCTGCCTGCACTGGT
Organism: Calotriton arnoldi; assembly: GCA_963921515.1. Taxonomy (NCBI): domain Eukaryota; kingdom Metazoa; phylum Chordata; class Amphibia; order Caudata; family Salamandridae; genus Calotriton; species Calotriton arnoldi. Next base: position 304,581 of record CAWUFW010002968.1, read on the forward strand.
TCCGTTAATGGAGCCAAATTGTGTTGCCATGCCGTGGGCTGTGAGGCAGTCTGGAAGATGCCCAGATATCCAATGCCATTTGAGGCTATTTTAAGTCCCTGTACCCAGGCACCCACTACCTGCGTACCTGAGAGCGGCCAAAGGACTGACTTGGCCATGTTCATATAAAGCCCAGAGGTCTCTCCAAACACCTTCATTATACGGAGGAGCCGATGGCCGGATCAGTGGGGATTGGTTATGAAGAATAGAACATCACCTGCATATAATGCAATTTGGTCGGACACCTCCGGAGACCATTCGAAACCCCGCAACTGCGCGTCCATACTCACCCATGCTGCCAGAGGGTCCATTGCCAATGCAAATAAATAGGGCGATAGCGGGTAGCCCTGGCAGGTGCCTCTATTTATCAGGAATCTTGAAGAGACTGAGCCCGCTACTCGCACCGCAGCTGTAAGGACGGTGTATAGTAGGCTTATATATGTTAGGAACTGCAGGCCGAAATTTTGCCTTCGGAGAAGCGCGAATAGATACTCCCAACTACCGGAGTCGAAGGCTTTGTCTATATCTGCCAATAGTAGAGCAGCTGGGCTCCCAGGCAATCAGTGGCAGCTATGGCATTGTGGGCACGTCTGATGTGGTGTGTAGCGAGTCTTTTGGCCAGCACCTTAGCGAGTAACTTAGCCTCTAGGTTAAGGAGGGAAATCAGGCGGTACGAGGAGTCGAGCTCTGGGGGACCACCCAGCTTCAGAAACACCACCACCTCGGCGTGCCTCTAGTCCGGTGGGAGTCTACCCTCCTGCACAGCAACCTGAAGCGCAGCTAATAGGGGGCTCCCAATTGTGACATATATTATAAAAAGAATTCATGGGAAATCCACTGGGGCTTGGGGCTTTACCTGGTCGCAGTTCGGCTGCGGCGCCGTGAGTTCTTTGATCATGAATAGAGCGTCGAGCTGTGTCTTGGCGGTGTCTGTGAGGGCTCTCGGGGGAGGTCATCAATGAATTTTTGTATAGTGGCTACTGGCAGAGTATCCCGTTCTTCATATAGCTGTCTGTAATAGTCAGCAAAGCTGCCAACAATCAAGGATGGATCTGTCAGGACTTCCCTGTCTGGGCTCCTGACGCATGGTATGTGGGTTGGCCGTGTGGCTTGCTGACATAGCCTGTGCAGTAGCTTGCTAGATTTGTCGCCCCATTGGTAGATGCAGCTTCTGGATGCTAGCCACATTGTCTTTGCTTCTTCCATCAACTTTTCCTGATATATTTGTTGTATTTGGACCATATGCCATCGTGCCGTTGCCCCCTCCCCCCGCCTCTCCAGAGTCAACATCTGAGCTTCGATTTGTATGAGTTTTTCACGCTGTTGTTTGCGTTCGTGTGCACAGAGGGAGATGTCGACACCGCGAAGGGCCGGTTTCATGGCCTTCCATAGGGTCCCAGCTGAGGCCACTGTCCCTGTGTTTGAGTCAATGTAGTCCTGAATGGCCCGATATATGTGTGCTCGATATTGTTGATAATGGAGATGCCATGAGGACATATGCCAACGAAAGGGGGGCCGATTTGGACCCATCCGAAGCCTGAATGATATTGGTGCATGGTCTGAAAGGCTCCTAGACAATATCTCCGATCCAGAGACCCTATGCACACTAGCGGGGACGAATATATAATCGATGTAGGAAAACGTCTGGTGTACCTGCGAGTAGTATGTGTAGCCATGTTCTGTTGGATGAAGCATACACCATGTGTCAGTCCCTCCCATGCCTTTAGACAAGTGCAATAGGTGTGACTCGTGTGTTGCCTGGTCCCCCAGGGGTCGCCATCTGTCTAGTTGTGTATGCATCATTCCAGTCCCCCCCAAGGCCATTAATCCTTCTGGAATATCTAGCCAAATGGCCGTTAGTCGTTCGATGAGGGTCTGAGCCAAGGGTGGGGGAGCATATACACTACCCAGGACCACCTTTTCACCGTATAAGGTGCCTGCTACAATGACGTATCTGCGTTGCTTACCTATCCAGGAGTGTGTAGTGTTGAATGGAACTCTGCAGTGTATCAGGAGCGCTGTGTCTCTGGAGCCCCTAACAAAGCCTGAGTGATAGATCAAGTCATAGCCGAATCTGGAGGGACAGGGGTCTTCGTTCCCATAAGATGTGTTTCCTGGAGCATTAGGATATCTGCACCCAGGTGCTTGGCCTGTCGGATAACCGCCCCCCTTTTAATTTTATCTAAGATACCTCGAATGTTCCAGCTGATGATATGAAGCTTGCCCTGTGAGGTAATAGACATCTTCTATGATTGGAATTTCGTGTGCATGTGGGATACTGCAGGTGGTGCATAATCGCCTCTAAATGGGCCACCATGATGTTCGTGTGGAGCATAGCATGTAAAACTAGTAAACAGTCCCTGTGCCCTCCCCCCAAATCCTATACTTCAGGAACATTGAAGTACCTGTCGTGGCGGGCAGGTCTGGCCTACTGCAATGGGGGTTGGTGACCGAGCCCTTCCAATGGATCCCCAGGAACCAACCCACAAACAACGTTTACCTGATGCTCAGCTGATGTCCCAACTAGGGGCATAGCCCCGATATATGAGTCCAATCGTAACCTGCCGTAACGCCGTTGTGGCCGTCAGCAGCCAATCCACTGAGCGTGCCCGACTCCTTGGCAAATTATGGGGCCGGCGGCCTCGCCGCAGGCACAGGTTGTCATGGGGGGCTCCCCAACAGGCACCCCTGCTCTCCAGTCGGCACAGCGCCTAGAGGCCAGGCCCCTGGACTGCCACTGCGTTTTTCAGCCGTCAGACGCTCACCACTGCGGCCCGAGGCCTCCTACAAGCATGTCTTCGTGGGTGTGACCTTTTAATCCACAGCTCCCGAGATTCGATTTTGGGACCGGGGGGGATATGCTTAATCAATACGGACATAAGTTCGCGTCCCTCCAGGTGCCGCTGCCACTCGGAGCACCCCGCTGGGGAAGCCTCAGCGGACGGGCCTGATAGCTCCGCGGTCATGTCTCACCCTCCCGAACCGGGGCTGATCCTTACACCGCTCTGCCAAGTCTAATGTGGTCCGGGCGCTCCCTGGGCCCCATGCACTTGTACGATTGAATAATAGCCTGCTTAACCCATCGACCTATTGTTTGAGAGGCGGCCTTTTTACTCCTATTTGTTAACCCATGGGAAATAAACAGGACATTCGACACACTGAAATCTTTTGTTCTTTCTAAATAAATAGAAAGGGCTTGTCTGACATCCAAAGATGAAGGTATTTGGGCATCTGAATCTGACTGAAGTAGTAGCAAGACTATCTCCTACGAAATATGAAAACATGAGTTGACCTTGGGGGTGAAATTAGGGTCTAGTTTAAAAACAACCCTGTCTAGCAAGAATCGCAATTAAGGTTAAGAGATCACCAAAGCCCCCAAGTCTTCTTGCAGAGGTAATAACTATTAAGAAGGCAGTCTTGGCTAATAGCCAAGTCTGATTCTTCTAGGGGTTCAAACAGAGGCATTTGTAACCTTTTAAAGACCACTGACAAATCCCAGGAAGGAACCGGTTTATGCACTGATGGTTTCAAAAACTCTTTACAAGCCGAATGATGTGTGGTGAGATCTTTGAGAAATCCTGAGGCAAGGAAAGAACTTTTATGGTGAAAAAGGTCATGGGATGTGCTTATATGGTGCTGGGGATTAGCTCAAACCAAAAAAACAAGCAAGCTCAATCAATATAGGTTTGAGCCTCAGGCCTTAGTGTTGGCCAGACAACGCTTAGTGATTAGATTACAAAACCTAAGACACCCGAGGTATCATATTGGGAAAGTGATGTGTTGGAGTGGGCTCTGGCCGAGAAACTAAGAATTCAGGGCACACTTAAGCTCCATGTGATTTGTATATATCAGCTTAACTGTTGAAGTATTTTGCGGAATAGGAGGAGACTTCAGAGGTGCTGAACTCAGATGAGTAACCAGTGGAACCTAAAAGGGGTGTGATAATGTTTCAATTCACAAAGGGCCATTTAACACAAACAGACAAACGGAGCTTGAGCACGGTGAGGCTAAACATGATAGGGGACCTCTTTCTTAATGGCACCCTTATGAGCTTTCAGACACTAGCAGACAAATGGGACCTCCCTAGAGGACAGATTTTACTTTATGGAAGGATACTATAAGCCGTAAAGTAGCAGTGGAATATAGATATTGCCGAACCTCCAGTACGCAAAATTGCAGACACTATACACAATGGGTAGGGACTGAAAGATGATCACTTGGCTTTATAAATCCCTGACTGCAATTATGGGGATATCTCTCCACCCACTGAGGGATAGATGGGAAAGTGTGGTAGGTCGCGCATTCAACGGTCAAGAGTGGCAAAATGCTCCGGAGTACCTACAGAATGTATCCCGTAATGCCAAATTCAAATATATAAAGATCAATATACCTTACCCCCACACAAGATAGGACGGATATACCCAGAGGCACCATCAGCCTGCCCTAGGTGTCGACACAGAGCCACCAATTTTAGCACATGCACTGGAGCTGCCCCACACTCCATACATATTGAAATTCAGTGTAGAGGGTTGCCAGCTTGGGATACACGCCCGAACCAAGAAATATAGGTGGCTGCGAAATTATCTGATCTTGCAGTATTATTTGTCAAAAGGGTTATCACAATGAGATGGAAGGTACCGGGGTCCGTGAGCTTGATGCTTGGAGCTGATAGGATCTTCAATGGGGGGGAAGTTGAAAGCAGGATACTTTGCACAGAAAAGTCACACATGTTTAAAACGGATAGACACACTGACAATAGACCACCCCCGAACATGCCTAATGTCCACTTTCCATGAGCCCGAAGCTACACTTATATTTTAAACACTTGGTCAGGAATCCCCCCCACCCCCTGTGCGGCTGGTAGACATGAACTGCACAGAAGACGGGCATAAATATTACTTCACAAACGACAAACTTGCGTCAGTAGGACGATGATTAGACCCACATAAATCCACTGCCAATATCCTGCTAACTATATCAGTAAGATGTGAAAGTTTTTGCAGGTCAGGAGTTAACTTTTTTTTTTTGGGTTCTTTTTTGGGGGGTTAAAAATTAGAACGTTTATGGATAAGAATAGATACTCTGGGACAGTGCCGTAAGGTGGGCGGGGTTCACAGGGGCAATTGCCCCGGGCACAAAATTCTTCGGGGCGCAAAATTTGAAAAGAAAAAAAAATTGTGGTGGAAGGGACTCAGGAAGTGTTAACGGTCCACGGGTTAGGGGGCGCAAAACCGACCCTTTGCGGTGTCGACATCTCCCTCTGTGCCTTGCCCCGGGCACTGGCAACCCATGCTACGCCGCTGCGATGGGATATTCATTGAAAATACAACAATACCATAGAACAATGTAAAGAATGCCTCAGCTTGTGAGAGGTAAATTAACATTATTTGACAGAATATTACGGAATGGTATTCCCTCAACTGATTTTGTAACACGTAAAATTCTGAAAATACCATTAGAAATTGTTTAAAAAATGATATTTATCATATCTCGTCAATGATCCAGGAGAATATACAAGAGGAATGCGGGGCCTGGGGTGGCAGAGTATGTAGCGTATCAATGTAATCTATGTAACATAAAATTGTTACCTGTTTGAAATCTGCATATAACGTTTGTTATAAATATGAAAAAATAAATATTTTAAAAATGATGACAGCACGCCCTATGATCCTTTTTCTTCTCCACGCATTGAATCATCATCCTTGCCTGCTCCAAAGCTCGAAAAAATTAGAAAGAATAATTGATAGCTTCATGTGGGCAGTGAAAAAGCTGAAGAATGTGAGGTGACATCTGCTTTACATCATGAAAGCGGTACTTGGGTCGCACTGATATTGCAAAGTATTATCAGGTAGCCCAATTTTGATACATGATTGAATGGGAAAAAACTGAATCCGAAAAGGAATGGTGCTTTATAGATCATATCATTGCCGGGACACTAATATGGAAAGTTTCTTGGCTAGAAAGAAAACATTGGTTGTTGTGGTCCTACCCCTCACCTATTACTAGGCTACAGTGACAGTATGGGATCAGGTGGTCTCACAAATGGGCCTGTGTACATGTCCTTTAATCTTCTTCTTGGTAACCCTGCCTTCACCCCGACAATGGCTGAAAATGTCTGGAATCTCTGGAAGATCAAGGGCTGTATAAGAGTTGTTAACCTGTTAGATGATACCAGTATTAAACTCTTTGGAAAAATTAAGAGAGATTTCTGCTGGCTGTAGTCAGGGAGATTACACTGTTATCAGATACAGAACACTATATCACATGTCCATCAAGCTTTGTGAGTGAGATTCCAAAAGAAGGGATAGGTGTTGCTGACGGTGGAGAGATGCGGGCTCCTTGACTCATCTATTGTGGCAATGTGCCATACTCCATAGATACTGGACTGAAGATCTTGATACAGTTGTAGGAAGCTCTGTATATATTATACCAAAGTAAGGTATAGTGTGCACAGAGTCCAGTGGATCCCCAAAGGTTTACAGAGGTAAAAATAAAAATACCTTACTCTCCATTTGTGATAATGTGGGTGGCCAGTAAGGCTATATCAGAGGGTAGTGTTAAGCATGTATTGTGCACACTCAGGCAAGAAATGATTTCACACAAAGACTGAACTCAGATAATTTTTTTGTATAAAAATATATCTTTGTTGTATTTTATTTTTAGAAGCAAGCCAGACTTGGTGCAGGTAAGTAAAATAGTACGTTTCTGGTATAATACAGTTGAATGCAGTTACAGGTAGGTCAAATGTTCAGGAACCGTTGAAATACTTTGGAATTACTTTGTGATTACTTTTTAGATTACTTTTCAGATTACTTTTTATACTGTGTGATATGCCTAGATATCACACTGGGACATTTCCAAGAGAAAAGGGAAGTAAGTCAATTGTTGTAAACACAGTTTCTTGGGTTTTCATACAATCTCCAACTCCACACAACTTTTTCACAGAAAAGCAGTCAATGCAATCCTATGGGAGGAAATGGAGTTATCGGTTTAAAGGTAAGTACTTGGCTGTGGGAGTTGGGTTTCTGGGGTTAGAACCAGGGTTCCCCCAGGGTCAGGGATGCACTCAAAGAACACCCTCAGCTGCACTAGGGCGGCCGGGTGCAGAGTGCTGAGGACCAATGTTATCCAATGGGGGGTAGGGGGCCTCCGGTTGGTGGCTGCTCACGAGCACACCACTTGGATGTGGGAGCAAAGCTCCAGGGGTTTAGCTCAGGGCAAAGGGGGATCCAAGATAGCACACAAGGTGCACCCACATCGGCACTGGGGCGGCCGGGTGAAGGGTGATGGATTGACATCAGGAGCCCTGTTAGTTTAAATGGGTAAGCCCTGGTCAGAACAAACACTGCAGGCTCGGGCATGAAGATCTTCTTGAGACAACCACCGGTTGGAGAGGTAAGGTGGGAGGTCATGGGATGCCAGAACACCGTCGGTTGGGCCACTCAAGGCAGTGGGGCATCGGGTGCAGGGGTGTGTTTTGGTGTTGGGTTTTCCTTACCGGCTCCAGTTGCGGTCGGGGGGGGATCTTCTAGAAAGGGGCTGAAGGCATCGTCGGGAGACTTCAGGTAGGTCAGGGATCACCAGATCCCACGTCAGGACTGCCGGGGAGACCTCCTCATGGTGTTGGGCCACTCGAACTCAGGCCGTGGGCGTTGGGTGCAGACTCGGGAATTTGATCGGAGCCAGAGTCTGTTGGTGAGCAAATCCGGTGCTCACGTGACACAAAGTCTTGTTAGGGAAGGCAGGGCGGGTCCTCCGGGTTCTGGGGGGCTGCTGGCTGCAGGACACACTGGGATTCCGCTGGAGCAGGTCGAGGTCGGGACAGGCCGGTAGGGCTGGGGCCAAGTCACTTGGTGTCCTCCTCTTCTTCCTTCAGCATGGCTCTTCGGTCCTTCTTGTTTCTTCTTGTCTGAGGAGGCAAGGTTTGGGGTTGCCCCTAAATACAAATTTTAGGGGCGTTTCAGGTAGGTACATGTTGGAGGGGGGCATAAGCCTCACTCTGGTTGGCTGGGTCCCCCCATCTTCAAGATGGCGGGGACTGAGAGTTGTGCTTCGCCTTGCCTCCCCCACCTGAGGGGTGGGGCTGGCAAAGGTGGGCACACCTCTCCTCCTATCTAGGTTTTCCCACTGATTCTCCCAACCAAAGTGGGGGTCAAAACCGGTGGGGGCCAGTTGCTGGGAGCAGCAAATGGCTGGGTCAGCTCACAAAGGCAGCAAGCCTTTGAATCTTCCCCTTCGTGGACCCTGCCCATCCTGGGGTAGGAGGCTTGGCGCCTCTGCCCACGATGTGCTTTGTTTCAAGACCCCGAGAGCGGCAGGCTCTCGACCAAGGGGTCCATAAACATGTCTGGGGGCAGCAGCTGGCAAGCAGCCAGGACACTAGAGACAGGTCGTTTTTCAGGGGGCATTTCTAAGATGCCCTCCGAGTGCATTTTGCATTAAATCCCACACTGGCACCAGTGTGGGTTTAATGTGCTGAGAAGTTTGATATCAAACTTCCCAGTTTTTAGTAAAGCCATTATGGTACTGTGGAGCTCGTAATGACAAACCCCCAGACCATATACTCTTTATGGCTTTACTGCACTTACAATGTCTAAGAATGGACTTAGACACTGTAGGGGAACAGGGCTCATGCACCTGTACCCTCACCAGAGGCATAGTGCAGCCAGCTAAAGGGGTGGCTGACCTATGCCATAGGCAGTGGGTTGTAGGCATGGCACACAGGAGTGCCATGTCGACTCTTCACTTTGTTCTGCAACAAAACATGCAGCCTGCAATGGTAGTGTGTGGGTGTCAGGATACAGGGCCTCTAAGGGTGGCATAATATGTGCTGCAGCTCTTAGAGGCCTTCCCTGGTCACAGGGCCCTTGGTACCCATGGTACCTTTTACAAGGGACTTACATGTGGCCAGAGAGTTGCCAATTGGGGGTGCAATAGTACAGTTTTAGGGAAAAAACATAGGCCGTGAGTACCTGGTTGGCAGGAACCCAGGGCACACAGTCAAAAGTGGGGGGCAACCATGCAAAAAGGGGCAGTTTCCTACACAAGTCCATAATATTTTTGACATTGCCATTCCTAGGTTTCTAGTATGTGCACTAATGGTCTTCCCTATTAGACCGGCACACCTATTACACTCACATAAAGCAAAACTGCTGGACAGGCAATGACTGCACGTTATCAAAAAGCCTAGAGAATTATCTTACAGGAAAACTCCCGGATGTTTCAGACTCAGGCCGGAAATTAAGAGGAATAGAGCATCTGCCTGATTGAAATACCAGACAGTGTACAATGACTACCCTACATAACAATGAGCCCGATTCACAAAAGTAATCTGAGACAAAACCCTAAGTTTACGACTTTCAGTATTCACAAAAGGCATTTAGTAGTAGTAATGTTAGGAATCCTAACTTTACTACTACTAAATGCCTTTTGTGAATACCGAAAGTCGTAAAGTTAGGATTTTGTCTCAGATTACTTTTGTGAATTGGGGCCCATATTTTCAGCAATATGTGTAATGATATTCCAGATATCGGTCTATTAAAAAAGAGGGAATTGGTGGGAGGAAGCAAGAATTTTACATTGTTTTTAATCTCCCCGCACGTTCCGTTGCCAGCCTTGGGATGTAGTTAAGAGCATGTAATTTGCTTAAATACCAATGAAAACATTTAATCCACAAAATACACCTATTTAGCAAATTCAGTCTCAAAGTACATGCTACTGGAAACACCACTGTTTTACCATTCTTAACTAAAAAGAGAAAATGTAGCAAATAACGTAAGCCGGAAACAAAGTGTAAAACTTAATTCCCTTACTGAAGTGGCAGCTTCCCATCATACCCTGTTGGGTAGGTGACATATCAAATTTAGCCTATGAGATGTCTGCTTGCTCTTCCTGGCTGTAGAATTCTGCCAGCCATGTTGCCAGCAGAGTTCTACTGTGTGTTCCAAATTCTCTGCAAGGTTTGAATCTTATATGCTCTGTAGAGGCCATGGGTGAGGTGCTTAATGCAGGAGCTGCAGGACCACAACTCAGCAGTGGACTTTTTATTTTGGGATTCCACACTGGCGACAAGGATGAGATCTGGTCACACTTAAGGCCTCAACTGTTTGGGCAAATCATGGCAGGAAGAACTCGGTGGTTGGTGGCATACAGAATGACTCCCCATATCACTATGGGAAAAAAACAATTCAACATGTTGCAAGGAAGAAAAGCTAATACTGTTCTGTCTGATCATTGGTTGAAAGGTGAGAAAGATAAGACAGTGTTGTGGATCACAGGGGATGTTTATACTAATGAGATGGTGAAAATGGCTGAAATAAAAGCTATTTATGAGGCGTGCAAGGCTGTATGTAAATCTGGCAATAAAGTTGGTGACTTGGTTGTAGTAAAATTACACATGGTAAAAGGAATATCAAAGTATTCTGAGCCCTTGAGGGTGATTGAAATGTGTAGGCGTGCTGTTAAAACTCCTGACAGATGAATATACAACATGAACCGAGGATCTTTGCTTACATGCAACAATGGCAAATTCTAACAGCAGGGTTGTCTATTCTCATGCTCTCTTTTTGCTATCACTTTTTTCTGTTTATTCATTTTAATTGCTCATGCTGTCTCACGGATGTATGGTTTCTGCTTACTTTACCAAGCTGTAGAATCCTGCCAAGCGTGCCATCAGCAGAGGTCTTGTGTGTGTGTTCCAAACGCTGTGGTGGGTTTGACACTTGTCAGTTGCTCTGGAGAGGCTGTGGGTGAGGTGACTAATAAAGAAGCCGCAGAAACACCAACTCATCAGTGGCCTCTTTACATTGGGATTCCACCTTTGGTCATAAAAAAATTAAGTTTAGTAACCTTTCCTCGCCCATCGTGGGAATCTCTCAGATAATTTCTAACGGAGACAAGACATTACGTTTGACCCAGTAGAACATGGCGGTAAGCTTGGCCACCATTGTGTCTGTCCGCCATTGAGTCAAAATCAAAACCATATTGTTAAGCAAAGCCCTGAACTGGCTTCCAAGTGGTCACCTCATAAATGTCAGGAATAGGGACTTTTCTCCTGACAGCAGCAGTAGCTCCTTTTCCTCTGGGATTTATGGGCCGTAGGTTTACCAAACAAATATCTGCTTCTGTTTTGTGAGCAACTCTTCAACAGTACACTATCTACCAAGCTACTGCATAGCAGCGGTGGCTCCTCCGCTATGGTGGAGGAGCGTCACCTTCCCCTTCCAGCAGCCAAAAAAATGAAAAATAAAACGATAACGAACCTGTGTTTATTATTGTTTTATTTTTCTCCGTAGCGTCGCCTATGGGGCGAGGCCACAGGGTTGACAGGCAGAGGGGGAGTGGTAGGTGCACTGGTTGTCAGTGCGCATGAAGGTTTGGCCGGCCGTCTCAGCCCAGCCAAACCGTCATGCGCACTGAAGCTCTCTCCAACCCAGCTGCGTTGCTGGGTTGGAGAGACCAGCAAGCACAGGCTCCCAGTCTCCCTGGGAGCACAAATCATAGGTGCTCAAGCCAATCCTGTTGCTGCTTTCATGCAGTGTCAGGATTGGCCATGGGGATTCTTGGAGCCTGTGCCTGCAGTGCACAATGACAGAGCCAGAGAGGAGCGTCGGATCAGCAAACAGGTAAATTATTTTATTATTATTTTGTTGTTGTTGTTGTTGTTCATCCCGGTCCTCCCTCTTCCTCCGCCCTGCCAGTTTGCCCCGAAACCGGCTGCTACTGCTGCATAGTTCATTTTGTGAAAACCATATGTATATGAACAGCTCCATAATCGGCAAACAGGTGTCTGGATTGCCTCACGTTTTTTTCTACGTAACTTTCAGAGCTTTTTAACATATAATATATGAAGCACCCTTTCAGTCAGGCCTGGAAAAAAATCATGTTATTGAAAAGGCAATCTGACATAACCTTTTATGTCAAATCTGGTTATTGAAGATTAAATAAAGGAACAATCGCTACGATACAAAGCATAAAACAGTTGAGTCGCACTAGAAGGCTATGAGGCCTCATGCATTTGGACTGGAGTGGACATTTGCATAGCTGCCAAGGTTTCAGATTGCCATGTGTGACATTTTCATAATTTCAATGTAATTATGAGTGACAATTCAACGATTATGAGTGACACTTTCTCGCGAACAATATAAATATTAGAAATTACACCGGAGAGTGAGGCTGAGGCACACATAGGTCACAGCCAGGCTGTATGTTATTATTTCAAGACCAGTATAGCAGCCTCAATCCTATAACAAGCATTTGCAATGCAATAGGTCTCGCATTTGTGAGATTTTGAGCTATTGGCATTGTAAATGGCAAAGCGTTTTATTTATGTGTTTAAAAAACATGCAATGATAAAAGGCATTGTCATTTACAATACCAATAGGTCAAAATTTTGAAAATGCGAGACCTATTGCATTGCAAATGCTTGTTTAAAGATGTTTACAACACCAGCCCATGCACAGCCACAAAGCCGCCCACACACTCACCTGTCAGACTAGCCCATCTGGCACTGCCAGATTGTCCAATAGGCTAGTCCGATCCTGAGCAGAGGTGGCTGGGAAACCCCTAAAGTGAGAACTGAACAGAGAAAAATCTGTGAGCAACTCTGGCTTTCCTCAACCTGGATACTACTACAAGATTGTTGGTCTTGAAACAAAGATTACTTATAGGGTTATACTTTACCAGTTGCTTCAAAAGAAAGGAAGATTTGGGTCATGAAGTGCCTTGAGAAGCAGACAGAAGTTAACAGAAGACATCAGATGAATCCAAGTCTGTACAATCACGTTTTAAACATGCTGCTGCTGAGACGTAAATTTTCCTGGGGGAACCCAAGCTGATGGTGTAAAAAAATCTAGTATGGGTGTATCAATGTACGCACGATGCTATGTGCAAAAGAGGGTAGATTTTCTTTACATTAGGAAAATCACAACAAGCAGAAGAAGCACCCTAGTTTTACTATGAGTCTACAGGAAACATTTAGCACTGGGCCTAATATCCCAAAAAGGAATCTACATACAGAGTTACAAAAAATAGTTAGTCACCAAGTCCAAAAAACATCATGAGACACATATATTCTTGATGTTCATTCCTTATGTCTTTACTTCCACTTTTAAATTAATGGAACATGGACACAGACAACGTGTTTCGTCCCACAACATAAGGACTTCTTCAGGGCACAAGATTGTAAGACTTGTCATAAGCCACTAGAATTTTGTGCAGAGTACTTCCCAGTTAAAGTTCAGTATATGTTAGCGATATTAGTATAGTCACGGCACAAAATTTCAGCCGTTAGGTTGCCAGAGTTTGCGTGCACTTTCAAAACATTCAAAAACTAAAGTCACAACGTCTATTCCATGCGTGAGGACTCCATAACATCAGACGTGTGTACTGCGAGAGAAAAAAGATTTTCTTTAAACGTTGAATCTTAAATTTTTCTCTATGGTAGTCATTGGTGCTATTAAGCAACAGTTAGAGTCGATAAGGGGTCCAGAAGTCCTGACTGTTAAAGTCAAAAGCTCAGAAATTCACACTTGCAGGCCAAGAATTGTCCGTTCACAGGTTTCAGTGGATCTTTAGAAGCTTTCATTTCTGTCTTGCCTGGATTTAATTTGACATATTTCATGGTTACCCAGTGTTTGGTTGCCAATAAAGAATGTCTATGGGGTAATTAGAAATACACCGTTTTAACCCCTGAAATTGAGTAGAATTTGGATTCCATTAGTGTGGGTTAGACAAAAGATGTTAAGGGAGAACATAAACATTGGTTGAGAGTGGAACTAGCCTTTGACAAAGCCTATTAGTTTGACTTTTATTGATAAATGTAAGTGCTTATCAGTGACTGGTGACTGTATGTCTGCGATCATATAGGTGAAAGAATGCAAGAATGGTTCAATGGTTGAAATCAAGCGAGTGCACAAAAGGCTGAATTAGTCAATGACGGAATGCAAGGATGTAATGATGTGTGAACTGAAGGATAAATTAATGGAAAGTGCATGAGTAAACAAATGAATGCATGGATGGATTAATGGGTCCATATGTGGATGAGTGAGTGATAAATTACTGACTGCATTGATGGATATATGGGCTGTCCATCTACTTTTAATTCACCTCCTGATCTGTCTATTCACTAACTCACTCGCACATACATACTTATCCCTCCATCAGCACATACATTCAGCCTACAGCTTTGTCCTTCCATCGATGTATGCTCCCAAAGCATCAATATAGTCACACCCATTTATAATACGAAACAAAGCTACAAGTACCAAAAGGGGAAGTAAAGACCAGTACTGAACAATCCACTCATGCATGTTATGTGGCGACTTGAGTGCTCTATGTTAGTGAAAGTGTGGTGAAATGAAGCAAACTATAGAATGACTGAAACAACCATCAATGATAGATCTAACATTGGTTCTATTTCCATGCACTGAGCGCACTCATTCGCTATGTCTTATAGTATTTCTTTTGTTGTCCATGTTATCTGCCAGTTCGTATTCCTACATCTATGTCTGACCACCAGTCCCAAATTTGGTTTTTCAAGATCTGGTCCGTGCACATTGATTGAAAGGTGCCAGAGCCTGCCTCGCCAGAGGTGGAAAGCTCCGGCACCACATAGGAGCGGGTACTGGATAGTAACAGGGCACCCACAAGAGACCAGGGCTTGTCTCACTCCCTCCTCAGTAGAAGCGCTCGGGCTTTCTGTGCTCCTCTTAAGCGTCCTGGCAAAACACTGCAGAGCAAATGAAAACATCTCTCCCTAGGGCAAGTGAGCACAACACGTGATCTACAACAGCAGCACATGCTGTAAACCTACAGCCCCAATGAGATAACAACATGCCTATGAAGAGGAAAGCCTCAATAGGTCAGCAGTGAAAATTCTAAACAAGCAATGGCTGATAAACGTAGGTTGATCAATATGTGAATGACACAACAACCTATGGATGAGGGGGCTAACCTTTGGCACCTCTCGTTATAAATGAAGCAAGCCCCTGGGAGACAACTAAAGATTTCTCTGCCTAAAAAGATCTGAAATTGCAAGGCCCTGTAGGACTACGCAAAGATAGGGCTTAATGTGGATAAAAAAGTTGTGACTACAACAGATTGGCTTCTACATGAAAGACAATAATACAACAGACAACTACCTACAAATGACAACCATGCAGCATGCAGTCGAGAGACAAGAGGGCGCTATCAGAACGAAGAGCAGAGACAAGTTAGTAATTTAGGAAGATCTAGAAGAGAGATATGCGGCATGGAGCGTCGAGAGCGAGACAGACACACTCAGTATGGACTGCGGAGAGAAGATACAGCAATACGACAGGAAATATAGAGACTGCTGTATCACATACAACGAGGAGCCAAGAGACAGTCACATAGTATAGAGTACAAAGATCCACGTAGCATGGAATGCGACAAGAGACAGCCATAGTTTAGTTATACCCGTGGAATGGAGAGACAGACATCGAGTGCACATGTAAGACATACATCAGAGAGCGGGTCCAGAGATTGCTGATAACAGTACAGCATGGAGAGCAAAAACAAAGCCCGGCCGCTTACCTTCTCTGCTGGTTCCCCCGGCTCAGGGGAGAGAGCTCCTTCCCCAGCGGCGCTCGCACCGTCCGTCGCCATCTTCCTGCTGTAGAGGGTCTGCAAACAGGAGAAGGGTAGAGAGGCAGGGATAAGCACACCCCCGCTGCAGAGAGGAGGAGGAGTAACCCGCTCACTGCAAGCAGCGACCCAGGCTGCCATTATCCCTGACGGAACCAAGCACACCGCAAATGCGCGAGAGGAGAGTCTCATTCAACCAGTGGTGCGCGCGCACCACAGAGGAGCAGGGGGAGGGAGCGCGGCAGCAAAAGCGAGACGAACGCGCGCTGCTGCGCGTTCTGGCCACCGTCGGGAATGGGCGCGGCAAAGGCGGAACATGCGCCCGCCTTTGACCAATCGCGTGCCGTCTACATAAAAAAAACGTACGCTCCAGCCAATGTGGGCTTCCGAAAACAAAACCACACGCACGAGCGTGTGGGTCGTTTTCAGAAGCCCTTTCTAGAGGTCTCGCGCTGCGCGAGCAGTGCTACGCACTGCAACGCTAGGCGCGAGACCTAAAAACCATTAACCCGAGCTGAGCAGTCCTCCCCATTTGGCGAGAGGTGCCTACGTGCCCAGCCCTGCAGCAGGCACCAGATTCCTCTAGCCGCAGGCAGCCTGTCACAGAGGAGCTAAAGGCTCTGTTGACAGTGATGCTGCGGATCAGTGCTGAAAATAAAGTAGTTGCTGTTGGACCCCGGCCGACCAGCACATTACTGAAGGGAGAAATGAGGGGGAGGGTTCCAGCCGCTTCTGACAGCTCTATGTATCCATAAGCACTGCTTCTGTGACTGCATGTTGACAGATCCATGCCCTACTACCCCATCATGTATATGGAGAAGAGATCCCATAATCTAGTTAGAGATGAGAAAACGGGGATCTAATGACAGACATTAGTACGGTGACTATATAACCCCATGTTACCAAGGATGCCTTGCTCCTGTTGTAGGTTTTCATTCAATAACAAATCTACTACATTCTGGGAATTGCAGTCCTGGGTCGCATCATTTAAACTAACAGAAAATCCCAGGACTAGAGCATTGTGTCCCTACTTACATGGAGTCATCTAATTCCCTTAGGCATCAGAATTAACAGGAAAGTTCTGTTACCCAGTAAAGGCCTTAAAACATACCAAGACCCACAAGAGGCAGCATAGAGAAAGTGGTATATCATCACACAGTGGTCTTTTAGGGAGAAAAGCTAATATGACGACCCTAGCAAAAGGAGGATCGAGTGCAGGCAAAGCCCTTCCCACACAAACACAGCTGCAGTGATGTATGTCTGCATGTCTCTTGTTATGTGCAATTTTAAGTGAGTCTCTTGGCCCTGTTTAGGAACGCAGTATTTACATGCGAGTCAGGAATCACTAAAAGCAGCATTTGTATGAGTAAACTACAAAGACTGATGCAGCTCACTTAGTCCTTGATATACTTATCCTATTTTGAGCGCAGCACAGCTTTTTACATATGCTGTGTACATTTCAGATAAGAGCATTTTTTAAAAATATTTCTGTGGAATGTACAATTAATTTAAGAGAATTAATCAAGTGTGTACATATCACAGCAATATAGAATACTTCCGAGGGTTGCTTGCTTGTGATATGCAATGAAAATATGTCTGCATATCACAGAAAAAGAGACTAAAACAAAGTTAGTGTCCTATCAAAGAAAACTAAACAGGACAGACAGTCGTGTTTCTTGCAACACGGAGATGTTATTCCTACCACAACACACTCTGTGGTAAGGTGCACCTCCTGGTAGGAATTAACCGTCTAGGTAAGCCGAGCAAAGACTTGGTGGCAGACCCTCTTCTCGATTTTTTAGTAGAATAAATGACGGTCCGCATAGACTCCAGCCACTTCATTACCAGACAATTGACCTTTTCGACCCCCGGGTACGATAGAGGGCAGCACAGGTCAAGTAAAGCACAGTCACTGTCAGCGTTTACAAACAATTTTTAAAGGGTCCACGTGAGCTCTGGAAATGTGTGCACTGTCAAAGCTCTCAATTGCGTGACCTGTCCTTTCAAATTAAACAAACTGTAGCGCTGATTGCAGTGATCTCCTCCTCATCCCTCCAGCTAAGCCCGTCGCGGCACCGTCCCAAGCGCAGCCTCGCCTGAGCAGTCAGCAGAGTTGGAGCAGGCTCAGTCAGTCAGCAGTGACATGATGACGTGCCAAAATAATTAACTATATTAGAATAAAATACCTGAAACTGAAGCAGAGAGAGCGATCCACGCTACGGGCCAGCCTCATGAGGCTCTGCAGGCACCAAGCTCTCTTCAGCAGCTGGGCCCGGTCGGACTCGGCGGCATTACTTGATGAGAGGCTGCAGACTAGACACCAAATGGCTGCGCAACAGATAGCGGTGCGAGCAGCAGCGGCGGAGCTCAACGAGACGCGGCACTGCACGGGGTCGCGGGCGCACTGCTGTGCAGTCTCCCTGCAGCGCCCGATGCCGTGATGATGCCACGCAGTCATGACCTGACCTGAGTGAGAGTCACTGTGGTGAGGTCGTCGATGCTGTGCTATCCCGCCGGTCCATTGCCGGTACTATTAAATTATTGCCTTCCTGCTGCGCAGCACAGGCAGCAGCTCACTCACTGTCTCAGACTATGCTGAGAGGGATGCCAGGCGGACCGACGACAAGTCCAGTCGAGTCCTCGGCCCCGCACCGCTTCCACCTCACTTCCTTCTTGTTCCACTGGATCGGATCATCCCCCACACGGCGCCACGGCCTGTAACGCAACGACTGCAGGGCAGATTGTAACATTTGTAGCACTGAGTCTGAAAGCAGATCTTTAACTGTTTACTAACTGTGCTGCTGCTTGCCGCAAGTGAAGTCTGCTGCCTGCGGCCCGGGGCGCACACATGTGTGTCTGAGCGCCGGCGGGGCTAGCACCTGGCATAGTGGGCAGCCAGGTTCAGCGCTGTCAGCAGAGTGCAGTCAGTGGCAAAAATGCGTTAGCGTCACGCCTGATGAGTGACACTTGGCAGGCCTGCATTTGACTAGATCAGTGTAGTTCGAGGCACGGATCAATCTGTGACTCAACACATAGAGAGTGATATAAGCTTTCAGTAATGATAGGTGAGGGTAAAACCTCAATGTCGGTTAAACAACACAATTGGGGGAGCAAATTACGAGAACAGGTAAGAACAGGGAAGGAAAGGGAGGTGGGGAGGTACCCTGGGGAGAGATAGACATGTTTGTATGAGGGCTAGGGAAATAGTGGTGTTTCGCTGGGTCAGCGGGGGGGATATCCAGACTGAGGGACCCCGTTGTCATATGGCAACATCGCATCTTCGAAGAGCTATAGGGCCTGGAGTCGGGGCGGGAGATAGCGAGAGTGGTCTTGTTTGGAAAAGTGCTCGATTAGTGGGCGCCAGGTGTGCGTGAATTTGGTATCTGTATAGCTGATCCGGGAAGTCAGGAGCTCCATTGCCATGACGTGCCAGAGACGCAAGAACCATGCGGAGATGGGGGGAGGGTTTCTTCCAGTGTAGTGCGATGGTCTGTTGGGCTGGCACTAGCATGTGTGCGATGAGGCGCCAGTCGGAATGGGTCATGGCTGTGAGCTGTTGAGGTCGGATGCCCAGTAAAGACACTGTTGGGGGAGCTTGGAATTGGAAATCCCACAGTGTCTTTAATATGGCTCAGGACTCCCTTCCAAAACGTAGTCAGCCTCTTGCAGGTCCACCAAGTGTGAATGAAATCCCCCTCCACTGACTTGCATCGCCAGCAGAGGGGCGAAGCGGGCGGGAGCATTTTCAGGAGGCGCGCAGGGGTGTAGTACCAACGCGTCATAAGCTTGTAGGCAGATTCGCGTTGGGGGATGCTCCTGTAGGTTTTGGGGATGTCACGCCAGAGTTGTGCCCAGCTTTCTGGTGTTATCTCCTCCCCATAATCCATAGTCCACTGTTTCTGGTACGTGTGAGTGCGAATAGGGGGAGAGTGCTGTAGTACATGGTATGTGCAGGATATCAGCCCCCTGGTCCCATCAAAGGCGCATACTAGGGCCTCAAAGGGGGTAAGCTGTCTAGTTGCACCCGAGTATAGGTGGGCGAGAGCAACCAGTGTTGGAGCTGATAATATTGTAGCCTAGAGGAGTCCGCAAGGCCTTCTTGCATTGCTCAAAAGTTTTAAAAGTGTCTCCCTCAAATAAATCCTGGCTTGTGTGGCATTCGCCCTCCTCCCATGTTGAAAATGAGTGTGGTTGTAGGGCTGGAGGAAAGGTGGGATTACGAGCCACTGGGGTGTTGGGAGAAGGAAAAGACGTGAGGCCCCTAGAGAGTGCTATTTTATCCCAGATGTCGAGGACCGTTTTCGTGGGGGTGGGTATATATGAGCTACGGGGCCGGCCCATTCTGGGGAGCCAAGCCAGGTCCCAAAGTGGTCTACAGGCGACAGCGCGATCCATATGGAACCAGTGTTGTTCGCATTCGCGGGCAACCAATTTCGATATGTAGCGGAGGTGGGAGGCCCAATACTATTCCAAGACGTTGGGGCAGGTTGCCCCAACGTCTTGGAGCTCTATTGGGCCTCCCACCTCCGCTACATATCGAAAGTGGTTGCCCGAGTCGACACACTGGTTCCATATGGATTGCGCTGTCGCCTGTATACCCCTTTGGGTCTCGGGGAAGCATGAGTATTTTGTTGGAAAATCTTGGTCGCCCCTTTCCCCAGATAAAGGAGTTTAGATCCTGTTGAAGCCGTTGGATATCTGCCTAGGTGATAGGCATGGGTAGAGTTTTGAATAGGTAAAGTACTTTTGGTAGGACGGACATTTTGACTGCATTACGCCAGCCAAGCCAGGATATCGGAAGCCTGTTCCAGCAGCATAGGTCCTCAAGGACGCCTGTCCGCAGGAAGGACAATTAGCCTGGGACCAAGAGGACAGGGAGGGGGTCATGTTTAGGCCCAGGTAACGGATCGAGCTGGTGGCCCAGTGTAGTGGGGTGAGGGTTTGAAGGTGAAGTACCTCCGGGGCCGGGAGGGTTAGATTTAGGGCTTGGGATTTGGCCATGTTGATTTTAAAGCCCGAAACTTTCAAAGGAGAGAAGCTAGAGCCGGTAGAGAGGTGGTGGGGGCAGTAAATGATAGAAGAAGATCATCTGCGAATAAGGCTACTTTATGTTCTTGGCATCCAAATGGGATGACTGTGATGGCGTCTGACTGTCGTATAGCGAAGGCAAGGGGTTCAACTGATAGGGCTAAGAGCAGGGGAGAGAGTGGACAACCTTTCATGGGGCCCCTTCGGATGGGTGAAGAGAGATGGCCGTTGATACGGATTCGCGCTGTGGGGGAGACATAGAATGCCATAAGCCTAGATATCAGATCCGGGCCTAAGCCTATTTTTTGGCGAACTGCACGCATGAGGCGCCAATCAACCAGGTTGAAGGACTTTTCCGCATCCAGGGACACCAGGCAAGCTAGGATATCCCGGCGATGGACTTTTCGACAAGGTAGGCCACTCGGCGGATGTTGTCCACCCCCTGGTGGCGGTATATGAATCCGACCTGGTCGGGGTCGATCAGCCCGGGGAGATATGCTTCGAGGCGGTTCGCCAGTATCTTGGTGTTTATCTTGGCATCCGTATTGAGCAGGGTGATAGGCCGATATGACACGCATAAACATGGGTCTTTTCCAGGTTTAGGAATAAGGACGACCTCTGCCTCAGACATTGTAGGGGTGATGCCATGCCTGAGGTTTCAGAAATG
This sequence comes from Calotriton arnoldi, assembly GCA_963921515.1. Lineage (NCBI taxonomy): Eukaryota > Metazoa > Chordata > Amphibia > Caudata > Salamandridae > Calotriton > Calotriton arnoldi. The sequence goes on from CAWUFW010002968.1 coordinate 325,921, forward strand.
TGTTGAAAATGCGCAGGAGGTGGTCCTGAAGCTGGGGGAGGAAAATGCAATAGACTGAGATAGTGAGGCCATCCGGACCAGGGGTTTTCCTGGGAGGAAGGTGTTTTAGCACTCTACGTAGTTCGTCTAGCGTGATTGGGTCTTTGAGTAGTTGGGGGTGTCGGGGATCAATGGGATCCCAGGGGCAGGTGGCGAGGAAGGAGGAAATGTCTTCTCGGGAGTGGGGGTCTTCAGCATAAAGGTCTGCATAGAAGGTGCGGAATGCCTGCTCCTTATCGTGCTCAGATATGGCCCAAGCACCGTCTGCTTGCTTAACTTTCGAGATATGAGCTTAATTTGAGTGCATATGGACACGGCGGACCAAACATGATCCCACCTTATCTCCCCCGTCGTAGAATTTCTGTTTTAACGCTATGAGTGACCTTTCCGCTTTGTTCGGCAAACCCTGAGCTGTCCCAGGAGTAGAGCTAAGCGTTGCTTATGGGGTCCAGAGGGCACCGTGTGGTCCAGCCACTCTAATGTCTTAAAGTCTTCCGCCAAGCCAGTTTTGGCCAGGTGCGCTCCCCGTGATCGGGCAATGGTGATGGAAGTGATGACCCCCCTAATGGTCACCTTGAAGGAGTCCCACAGTGTGGTCGGGGTTTCGGGGAGCGCATTTGTTTAATAAAATGCTGTAATCTCCCTTTGTATCTCAGAACAGGGTCGCGCAGGATGTGGGGTGGGAGCCTCCAGCGAGGAGAGGAGCCAGGGCCCCCATCATGTCTCCGCAGTATCATCACAAGATAGGCATGGTCTGAGATGGAGATATCTGAGATTTGTGCTGATTCCAGGGACCGCACCAGGGGAGGGAGAGAAAAAAGTAATCAATACGTGAGTGATGGACATGGGAGGAAAAGGAGTAGTCCTGCAGGTCCGGGAAGCTGTAACCCCAAGCACCCACAAGCCAGTCTCTCAAGTGCGGCAGACATTGCTCCTGTGCCCTGAAAAGAAGTGGCACTCCAGTCCATTTCTGGGTCTCAGACCAGATTAAAGTCTCCCCCGAGGATCATCTGCCCCTCGGTTCAAGCCAGTTGCGCCTTCAGGAGATATCTCAAGAAGGCATCTTGCGATTGATTAGGTGCGTAGACGTTGAGTAGGGTTAAGGGCCGGGCATCTAGCTGTATCAGGACCTTCAAGTAGCGACCGTCCCCGTCTCGCACCACCCGAAGACCTGCGGACCTCAATCTGGATTTACATGGAATTGCGACCCCAGAAGTTTTGGATGAAGCGGTTGCCCAGAATTGGTGTGGGCATTTAGCGTGAGCCATGAAGGATGTGTCAGAAGATAGTAGGTGAGTTTCCTGTAAGAAGATGATATCGGGATCTTGTATAAGCAGGTACTGCCATACCTGGCGCCGTTTATTAGGGGAATTGAGCCCTTTAACGTTGGGCGAGAGGAATTTAACATGAAGAGTATCAGGCATGGTGGTGGGGAAAAGAGATAGCAAGGTCAGAGGTGTTTCGCCGCGCTGCAAGGTTTAGTGCGAGAGGGAACACAGGCTGTAAAATGTCAAGGGCGCAGTCTATGTCCTGGCAGGTGGGAGGGTCCTTTAGTGTTGAGTAGGAGGCGGAGAGTACTCAAGAAACCCCCCCCATGTCAGGTGAGGCCCTCCCCAGGAAGAAGGTAGATGGTAGGAAAACTGGGGTAGGGTAACAACAACATAGTGTGGCCAACAGGGCCTGAAAATTCTAGTTCTAGGATTGTCCTGGAATAGCCTGTAAGTCAAGACAAGGACCATTCTGAAGAAGTCACTCTTTCTAGGGACAAGGTGAAGGCAAGGGACGTGGAGTGAGGAGGCGTCAGTGGGCGGCTTCCGCCCCCGCAGCCGGGTATGAACAGGCAAGCAAGGAGCGCCAGCCTCCAGCCCAGTCAGTTCGGGAGGGCAATTCCATGCCTGCAGATAAGGGGTCCAGGGACAGAAGAACTCTCGCATAAAAAGTCTGAGTTGGAGTCGAGAAGCTTCGGAGGTGAAAGGCGATCGCGCGGTGAACACCCTGCATCGAGGCGAGGATGGCCCTGGGTCAGGAGGTGGATGCGAGGCATTATCAGGTTGGCTCCAGGTTGGAGTGGAGAGTTCTCTACTCTGATGTCGTGGCAGATCGACCCAGTGACCGAGCGTCGGTCATAGTACAGAAGTGTTTGATAATGTCCTGTTTGGTTTGAGAGGACGCTTGCTCTCTGGTGCAAGCACTGTGCGTGGGTGAAAGCACCGTAGACCATTCAGGCCGCATAGGTTCTCTTGGGGGAGGCCTGGGGAGGAGAGGGGCTGGTGTCTTTAGACAATGGCGGGATTTGTAGCAATTGCTTTGCGCTTCGCAAGGAGCGAAGGTTCCGACGTTTCCCCTACCATGTAAAGATCAGCGCAAATGGGTGTCCCCATTGATATTTGATGATGAGGTCACATAGCTTATCAGTGATCTGCTTGAAGACTTTGCACCTGCGGAGCGTTACTGGGGAAATGTCCTGAAAGATCTGAATAGGGTAGCTGTTGTAGACCAAGTCCTTCGCAGCGCTCACCTTTTGCATTATGGCCTCTTTTTCAGTGAAGAAGTGGACTTGTGTAAGTATGGCAGGGATGAAAACGGGACGAAACCAGATCGGGGCCACTCGGTGAGCCCCTATCCAATGCCGGAGGGGAGGCATCTTCATCAACCCTAATTGCCTGGAGGAGGTCCGCAGTGAAGGTCATTATGTCCGCTCCCTCAGCTCCACGGGGGACCCCCCTGATACGGACGTTGTTACGGCTGCTCCTGTTTTCTAGGTCCTCCTTCTTAAGTTGAAGGTCAATGTGTTGATCTTCCAGGGCTGCCACTCTGCCTGTGTAAGGGGGCTTGTCCCCGGATTGTCAGGGGCCGCCGTTCCCGCAGTCTCTGAGGGGGCCGACGGGGGGCAGACTTAAGCCACAGAGATGCCACTGGGTTGTCTTTGGCCAGGGTGGGCAAGATGTCTCTCTCGCCCTTGGTGCGTGGCATGATCAGGCGGTGTTCCCCAGCTGTACAGTGCAGAGGTTGAGTGCCACCTATGTAGCAGGGTGTGGGGCTGCCGAGCAGGGTGAATGTCCCAGTGAAAATCACCCCAATCAGGTCCGGGTGGGTGGCAGTTTCAGGCCAGTTGGGGTTCTCGAGGTTCGTCGACAAGTGCCAGGGGAGGGCCCCCAAACTCCCCACCGAGCACCGCCAGTTGAGAGGGCCGATAACTCAGGCTGAGGTGGGGCCACCGGGGACCCGACGCTGTCACTGCACTCTGTGAGGTGTGCTTCTGTGCATGGGGGGTTCCAAGGGTAGGGAGGAGCCAGAGGGCATCCCCGGCCTCTGTGGGGGGTTGTGCTGATGGAAGGCGCTATGCTTCCTCCCCAATCCTACGAATCTGTCAGCTGTGGTCGTGGCCCAGTCCCACCTGTTCAGCACCAGGTCCCAGCGCCCTCCAGCGGGTCCCCCAGGTTAGTCGTAGAGGTCTCTCGAGCACTCCAGTTCCAGAGGCCCCGATGAATAGAGGAAGGGGTCCACCGCGGCAGCAAACAGACCCCAAGAGGACCAAGAAGGCTCCATTTGGAGAGGACAGCATTCACCTCCCAGGAAGTAGTAGATCTTCTAACAAGAGAAAGACTATTCCATATACTGGCAAGAAACCGATCACAAGAACAGTAAAAAAAAGATGTCCAAGATGACATGCTTCTGGTAAGCAGTGATCCTGGTCAAACAGAAGGCCATATTTGGCCAAATAGAGAAAATAAGGTAGTACCGTCACTTGCTGGCAACGTCTTGCATCAATGGGTTAATATAGGCACCAGATGCAGTATCTCTTCCAAATGGAGGTGTCTGGTGACCTTGTTAAAAGAGTTTTGAATTCACTTAAGATGTTCATGAACATAAAAGGCAAGCTTAGGTAGCCTAATTACATGAGGAGCAAGCTGGCAAAGGTCAGTGACACTGGCTGGGATGAAGTATTCTAATTTTAATTATGGTAAGGTCTCCCCTCCATGGAAGCCTCCCATCAGAATAACTATCAAGAATCTGGCTCTTCCCCACAGAAGAAATGCCAATTCAAGCTGCTGACGCAAGCACATAAGGCTCTTCACAACCAAGGATCTGCCTACATTTGCCACCACCTGAAATTCCACCAACCGTCGAGAAGATTACGCTACGCACCGCCTCCCTATCACTTGCCCACACTCCCCTCATCTACTGAAGCACAAGTGGAGGACACCCCTTCTCCTACATCACAGCAAAGACTTGGAACAGCAGCCCCAAGCAGCTCTGGACCATCACCTCTCTTACAGCATTCCGAAGGGCCCTCAAGACCTGGCAGTTCAAATGAGCCATCCATGAATGCTAGCGCCAGGATACCCTAATGGGTGATTAGCTGCACTTTATTAATTCTGATTGATTGACAATCTCAGTTGGGCAACCACCTTGTAAAGCAGAGTAATCAGAAAGAAAGTTTATATTAATGCTTTCGAGCATTCTGTTAAAAAGGTATTCTGAATGGATCAATTCTCAGGAACCTGGATTAAAAACTTTGAAGAATCAAACAGAATGTTGTCATTTAACACCCATTTGTGTTTTTCCAAGAGGTGCCTGATCAGTTTGACTGTCTTTCAATTATGAAGGCCTAGGAGAGGCATCATCCCTACAATTCCTTGCGACAGACCAGTGCAAGATTGTATGAACTTCACTCTAACAGATTGTGTATCTAGTTCACCCAATTTGATGAGGGAATGCACCACTGTATTGTCTGTCTGAATAAGGATGGCTGTTTCAGAGGTCAGTGCATGGACTAATGTCAGGGCTAAGTGGACAGCTCTCAGTTCCACCATACTGCCATTCTATTTTGATCTAATGGAGACCACTTTCCCTGAGCTATGATTCATCCTTCCATTGATGCATTGTTCACAAATGAATGTGTTGAAGATAGCTTGTTGAAATCAAATCCTTGAAGGTCGTCCTTCATGCATCACTATAGCACTGAATGAGCACAAATGTCATTCAGGTGAATACTTTTTAATTACCTCCTCTTGTCTGCGACTATTAACCGTCCGCACATTTCTGAAGTACCGTGCAGTATGAAGTCTGATTGTTGGTAATATTCTTCTTAAATTGATATTTATTTCGTATGGATAACAGTCTGTTCTCCAAAACAAACTTTTTATTTCGGGATTGCCCTCAGATATTGGAGGACATGAACAAACTGAAGAAAAGAAATTGTAAAGTTGATTTGGGGAGTCGTAAATAGGAATTGTTTGTAGAAAATGTTGTGGAGAATCAGCTATAGATAGATGATGAGGCCTTTCCACTCAAGAGTTACTACGATGGCTATGCACTTGCAAAAAGGAAAGGGAGAAAACTCCAGTCTGAATGGCTAGTAGTGGAAGCTCCCTATTCAAACTCTTGTGAATCTTTTGTGTTTTACACACACACACACACACACACCTAGGAATGTGGAAATATGTGTCTTCAAGATCTATGATGTCCATGCAATATGACTGGTCTACCTGTGGCAAGATCTCACAAAGGACTAGGATGCAGACTTTGCCTCTATTGACCCATTTGTTGAGCATTTCAAACATAGAATGGGATTGCATTCAAAACTAGAGGCCAGATACATTGGATTTGCTAAAAGTGATTGCAATTTTCGCACTGACGTTTAGTGAATTCAAAGATATTTTGCAAACTGATGTATATAGTAATAGCTCGGTTCACAAAATACTGAATCATAGTGGGGTGCAATTCAACCGATCTCGTGAAAATTAATGAGGCAGGTCGCAAATTGCAACCCACTAAATTCACTACCATCACAGGGATGGGGTGATGATATTCCTAAAACTAGGAAGGCAAAAGGGAACGGATCCTTCAAACATGGGAGGTTGGAACACTGAAAACCAGAATCAAAGCAAAAGACCATGCGTTTATACTTAGTCAAGTGAGCAATTAAAAAATGACCAAAGATAATTCATTCATAGATCATTTACATTAATTCATTCCATTTGTTGAACAGTTACTTCATTTAGCAATTTTTTTTAAAAACCGGATACAAAATGCAGATCCTTACACAAATAAACTGCAACATTTGACACAGGCAGAACATTAATACACCTAATTGAATATGGGTGATGTTTGTGACAAGAACCACTCGCCGTACAATGTGAACATGTTACAGTCAAATAATAATAATAAAAAAAAGATTGCCAGGCAGGTACCTCAGGAAGGTGGAAAAATACCAGTTCCAAAAATATTTGAGAAAGGTGATGATAGTACAGTGATGTTTTATTTAAAAAAAAGTATTTAAATGAAGTGTTTGAATGAATATCAATTGGAAGTATACACAGAGCCATTATTGAAGACCGAACTCTATTTTTTTAATCTATTCATATCAGTTTCCAGTGCTAGAGATAATTTGGTTAGAAATCAGTGGATTTCCATGAAGCACTGCAGCAAAGTCTTGCTGTTGATGTTTTGACAGGTAATCTACAAAAGATTGCATACCCTCACACATTTCCCCGATACCTACTGTGGGGACTGCCTTCGCACTGGTATTTTTTAAATGAGTAGCTGCAGTTTAACATACTTTTCTGCCAGTAGCATCTAAATCTTTGCATTCTCGCTCTGGCTGAGCTGTAGTATCCAGAGCTGAAGGGTACTATAATTGAACCAGCCTTCAATTCAGTTTTCAGGAAGTCTGGATCCTGTTGTGACACCTTAAATTTTTTCAGTAGGCACAGAGTGACAACTTTTATAGTGGCAAGGGTAAGGCAAGGGTAAGGAACTTTTCCTCTGCAATGTCAAGCTGGCCTGGTACTAAAGGCATCAAGGGATTAGGAGCGATTCTTGGCTGTAAAGTTTCTAGAACTACAGAAACTGTTGCATGTAGAGCCTCCAAAGGAATGTTCAGTTCAGAAATTGGTCACTCCCCTGGTTAGTACATCATTAAAGGTCATAATGTTGGCAGGTTGTAAGAGGGTGTATGTCCAGTCTTAAGCTCCTCCCTAACCTTCCCTAAACCCCTTTTTACTTTTCCCTAAACCGTTTTCATTTTGTAGTTATGCCCTTTTTCCAGGCACTCCCCCTGGTCCCTCCCACATTTACTACTAAGTAGTAAACTTATATGAGTTAGGATCTTCCCATAGAAAAGATGAGAGGTGGCGATTTAGTGCCATATGTACAAAGAAATCTTCCGGTCACAAATGGCCCGAATCGCAAGAATCGGCCTATTTGCGACCGGAAAAATGCTTTTGGGAATGTGCTGAGCCCCAATTGCGATTCAGTAACTTGTTACCGAATCTCTATTTGGGTTTTGCAATTTGGTATTTGGAAGGGGAGTGCTTAGCACATTCCTTCCAAATACCGAATCGCATTAGCATATACGAATGTTTTGTGACTTAAATACGGTTGCAAAATTGGAAGGGGACCCTTTCCCCCTTTGTGAATGTTGGGCAAACATTTTTTAACCCCTTCAATGCTCATGACGAGCTCAGCTCGTCATGCTGCGCGGTCGGGCTGTGCGCATGACGAGCTGAGCTCGTCACGACCACGCCCGCGATCAGAATGTCCAGCACCTGGGCGGAATTCCGATCGCGGCGAAGCGGTTAAGAGCAGGCAGTGGTCCTGCCTGCTCTTAAAAAATTAAACAAAACGTTTCATTTTAAATGGTTGAAATGAGTCCTGTTTTCCTTTAAGGAAAATGGGTTGTATTTCAACAAAAAAAGAGAAAAGGTAAGTAAGTCAATTTTTGGAAACACACAGTTTCTTGGGTGTTCATACAATCTCCAACTCCACACAGAACTTTTTTCACAAAAAAGCAGTCAATGCAATCCTACTTGGTTGTGGGAGTTGGGTTTCTGGGGTTACAACCAGGGTTCCCCCAGGTTCAAGTATGCACTCAAAGAACACCCACAGCAGCACTAGGGCGGCCGGGTGCAGAGTGTTGAGGCCCAATTTTATCCAAAAGGGGAGTAAGGGGCCTCCGGTTGGTGGCTGCTCATGGGCACACCACTTGGATGTGGGAGCAAAGCTCCTGGGGTTTAGCTCAGGGCAAAGGGGGATCCAAGATAGCACACAAGGTGCACCCACAGAGGCACTGGAGCATGGTGCTGGATCAAGGTCGGGAGCACTGTTGGTTTCAATGGGTAAGCTCTGGTCAGAACAAACACTGCAGGCTCGGGCAAGAAAATCTTCTGGAGGCAACCACCGGTTGGAGAGGTAAGTTGGGATGTCGTGGTATACCAGGACACCGTCGTTTGGGCCACCCAAGGCCGTGGGCCATCGGGGGCAGGGGCGTCTTTTGGCGTTGGGTTTTCCTTATCGGCTGCAGTCGCGGTCGGGGGGATCCTCCAGAAAGGGGCTGCAGGCGTTGTCAGGAGACTTGAGGTAGGTCAGGGATCACCAGAGCTCAGGTCAGGATTGCCGGGGAGACTTCCGTGTGGTGTTGGGCCACTCGAACTCAGGCCGTGGGCGTCGGATGCAGAGGGGTGCAGACTCCCGGATTTGGCCAGTCTGTTGGTGAGCAACTCCGGTGCTCACGGGACACAAAGTCTTGTTAGGGAAGGCAGGGTAGGTCCTCCGGGTTCTGGGGGGCTGCTGGCTGCAGGACACACCGGGATTCTGCTGGAGCAGGTCGAGGTCAGGACAGGCCGGTAGGGCTGGGGCCAAGTCAGTTGGTGTCCACCTCTTCTTCCTTCAGCACGGCTCTTCGGTCCTTCTTCTTTCTTCTTGTCTGAGGAGGCAAGGTTCGGGGTTGCCCCTAAATACTAATTTTAGGGGCGTTTCAGGTAGGTACAGGTTGGAACCAATGGGTCCCTTCCTTCGGGTGGGTACACCCCCTATTATGCCACCCTCCAGTGGGAGGGGGGCATAAGCCTCACTCTGGTTAGCTGGGTCCCCTCATCTTCAAGATGGCAAGGACAGAGTTGTGCTTCGCCTCGCCCCCCCCCCCCCACCTGAGGGCAGGGGTGGGCACTCCTCTCCTATCTTGGTTTTCCCATCGATTCTCCCGCCCAAAGTGGGGGTCAGAACCGGTGGTGGCTAGTTGCTGGGAGCAGCAAATGGCTGGGTCATCTCACAAAGGCAGCAAGTCTTTGAAGCTTCCCCTTCTTGGACCCTGCCCATCCTGGGGCAGGAGGCTTGGCACCTCTGCCCACAATGTGCTTTGTTTCAGTACCTTGAGAGCGGAATCCTCTCGACCCAGGGGTCCTGAAACATGTATAGGGGTGGCAGCTGGCGAGCTCCCAGACTACATACTCTTTACGGCTTTACTGCACTTACAATGTCCAAAAATGGACTTAGACACTGTAGGGGTACAGGGTCATGCACCTGTACCCTCACCAGTGGCATAGTGCACCCAGCTAGAGGGGTGGCTGACCTATGCCAAAGGCAGTGGGTTGTAGGCACGGCACACAGGGATGTGTGCCATGTCGACTCTTCACTTTGTTCTGCACCAAAACACGCAGCCTAAAATGGCAGTGTGTGGGTGTCAGGGTACAGGGCCTCTAAGGGTGGCACAATATGTGCTGCAGCCCTTAGAGGCCTTCCCTGGTCACAGGGCCCTTGGCACCCATGGTAATTTTTACAAGGGACTTACATGTGGCCAGAGAGTTACCAATTGGGTGTGCAATAGTACAGTTTTAGGGAAAGAAGATAGGCCCTGGGTACCTGGTTGGAAGGAACCCAGGGCACGCTTAGTCAAAGGAGCATCAAGATCAGGCAAAAAGTGGGGGGTAACATGAAAAAAGGGGCACTTTCCTACACAAGTCCATAATATTTTTGACATTGCCATTCCTAGGTTTCTAGTATGTGCACTAATGGTCTTCCCTAGTAGACAGGCACACCTATTACACTCACATAAAGCAAAACTGCTGGACAGGCAATGACTGCATGTTATCAGAAAGCCTTGAGAATTATCTTACAGAAAAACTCCCGGATGTTTCTCACTCAGGCCGGAAATTAAGAGGAATAGAGCATCTGCCTGATTGAAATACCAGACAGTGTCCAATGACTACCCTACATAACCATATTTTTCAGCAATATGTGTAATGATATTCCAGATAACAGTCTATTAAAAAAGAGGGAATTGGTGGAGGAAGCAAGAATTTTACTTTGTGAAGCAGTGATACAATGTTTTTGGTCTCCCTGCAGGTTCCGTTGCCAGCTTTGGGATGTATGTAAGAGCATGTAATTTGCTTAAATACCAATGAAAACATTTAATCCAGAAAATACACCTTTTTAGTAAATTGAGGGCCAGATGTATGACCCTAAATTGCGGTCGCAAACAGGCAATAGGCCCGTTTGCGACCGCAATTTAGGCCATGGCCATGTACAAACCTCATTTTGTGAAAATGCAAAATGAGGTTTGCGACTCGAAATTAGGAAGGGGCGTGCCAAGGGCGTCCTTTCCTAATAGTGACTCACATTTGTATGTATGAATGTTTTGCGACCGCAATTGCGGTCGCAAAACTCACAATTTACCACCTACTTCAAGTAGGTGGTAAACCAGGACCCTTTCCCCTTTGTGAATGGGTCCAAAAATATTTTTAAGGGCAGGCATTGGTCCAGGGACCACTGCCTGCCCTTACAAAATGAAACTGAAAAGTTTAATTTTTCTTTTTTTAAATGCATCCAGTTTTCCTTTAAGGAAAACGGGCTGCATTTAAAAAAAAACGCTTTAAGAGCAGTCACAGACATGGTGGTCTGCTGACCCCAGCAGGCCACCATCCCTGTGAGTGCTAGCCATTCCTAATGGGGTCGCAAAATGCGCCTGCCTCATTAATATTAATGCGGCATGCAATTTGCGACCCCATTAGGAATCGCAAACAGTGTCTGAGACACTGTTGTAAATCCCAATTTGCGAGTCCCAAATGCTACACAATTTGCGAGTCGCAAATTGGTGGGTCGTACATCTGGCCCTCAGTCTCAAAGTACATGCTCTTGGAAACACCACTGTTTTACCATTCTTAACTAAAAAGAGAAAATGTAGCAAATAAAGTAAGCCGGAAACAAAGTGTAAAACTTAATTCCCTTACAGAAGTGGCAGCTTCCCATCATGCCCTGTTGAGTAGGTGACATCGAATTTAGCCTACTATGAGATATCTGCTTGCTCTTCCTGGCTGTGGAATTCTGCCAGCCATGCTGTCCGCAGAGTTCTACTGTGTGTTCCAAATTTCCTGCAAGGTTTGAATCTTATCAGTTGCTCTGTAGAGGCCATGGGTGAGGTGCTTAATGCAGGAGCTGCAGGACCACAACTCAGCAGTGGATTTTTTATTTTGGGATTCCACACTGGCACCAAGGATGAGATCTGGTCACACTTAAGGCCTCAACTGTCTGGGCAAATCATGGCAGGAAGAACTCATAAAGTGGTCGGTGGCATACAGAATGACTCCCCACATCACCACGGGAAAAAAAAACAATTCCACATGTTGCAAGGAAGAAAAGCTAATACTGTTCTGTCTCATCGTTGGTTGAAAGGTGAGAAAGATAAGACAGTGTTGTGGGACATGGGGATGTTTATACTAATGAGATAGTGAAAATGGCTCAAATAAAAGCTAGTTCTGAGGCGCGCAAGGCTGTATGTGGATCTGGCAATAAAGTTGGTGACCTGGTTGTAGTAAAATTACCCATGGTAAAAGGAATATCAAAGTATTCTGAGCCCTTGAGGGTGGTTGAAATGTGTAGACATGCTGTTAAAACTCCTAACAGATGAATATAGAACATGAACCGAGGATCTTTGGTTAAATGCAACCGTGGCAAATTCTAACAGCAGGGTTGTCTATTCTCATGCTCTCTTTTTGCTATCACTTTTTTCTGTTTATTCATTTTAATTGCTCATGATTTCTCACTGATGTATGGTTTCTGGTTGCTTTACCTGGCTGTGGAATCCTGCCAGGCGTGCCATCAGCAGAGGTCTAGTCATACCCCCCAGGATATTGCAACATATATTTGCAAATTTTGCGGCACAAAAATTGAAATTTTGCTGCATTATTGCGGCACTTTATTTTACTTGTAATCATTCCTTTTCAGTCTTAAATCAATGAAAACTGTTTAAGCAGAGCATTCCACTTTCAAACAGGCATGTTTAAAGTGTCTGAGAGTATTTGTTTGCTATGCTAAGTCCCCTAGTCCTGTAATGGCTGGCAGCCAATCACAGAACTTGCTGGACTCTAACTTCCGCAGGAGTAAGATTGCCCAAGTGAAATAAGATCCCATGGCCAATCATAACTCTTGGCTTTTAAATTGACATGCCCGCAAGAGTCTAAGACACTGTTGCACGCCGAAATGCACCCCTGCTGGGTCCCGAAACAAGGAGGGGGGGTTGCGTTGTTGCCCAACGCTGCTCCCCGCTTCCTGTCTACTCTCGCCCCAGGACAGGGTGCAGGCACCCCTACCCTGACCATGTGGCATCAACCCTTCTACTCTCCCACCACTGACCCTGCTTACAGGCCTACACCATGGTTTGCTGTACTTCAATTCTCTCCCGGCTGCTCATGCACCTAAAACTGCGCAGTAAACAACAAGTTGCACACGTGATTATACTGACTGACCCCACCCTTGCCCCCACCTTCCTCCTACCACCACCCCCTCCTCCAGGGCAAAAGTCCTAAAACAAAAAGAAGTGGGGGGACTAACCAAGTTAGGTAGTTTGCAAGTGACATCATGGAATGCCACCACAGCACATGACGCCACGACGCGTGGCATTGCACGAGGGATCACAGGAAATGATCTCTCTGGAAGTGACATCAGATATTAAGACCTCACACATATGTTTATCAGGTATATCACGAGTACATTTAAGCGCATTATGAGATTTAACAAATTAGATTTTGCTTTGGGCTTGTGCCAAAATAAGTAGTGCAATCCCAACGCAAAATCTGGGCCTCAACTAATAACCTTTTTTTTTCAAAGCCTTGCCACAAAGAAATTGGCAACAAGGCGTAGCATGGCAGTAAATCTCTACTGCTTAATTGGTTGCAAAGCCTGCATTTTAAAATATTTTATGGGGTTAAGGCATCTGCTACAGAGGTGCCCAGTAAATCTCAGGGAATAATAATAATGGTGAGATAACTCTGGAGGTTAAAGCATTTATTGGAGAGATCTGTGTTTTGTGTAGTCCCAGATTTGCATCAAAGTAGTATAGAAGGTTAATGTGCCTCCTGCAAAGCACATCACGTAACATGCAGATGAGAGATTTTTATTTTATGTAGCTAGGTATGTAAGTTGCTGCTTTGAACACAGAGATCATTTTGTTAATTGCAGTTCATAAATTAAAATCCTTCTAATATAGCACAGTGAGCTGTGAAGGACATGTGACTCCTACACCTTATAACCCTCACTGACTCTTATAAACACATCTTGTACATTGGTTTACACAGTTACATGATTTATTATCGATGTCTAAAGTGTAAGTTATGTAAAGCGCTCTGACACCCTGCATTAGGATGAGCAGCGCTATAAAAGAAATAAAATAGTACAATTTAAATTGTTATTTTTGTAAATACTTGGACAGATCAACACATCTGACATTCTTACAGTGCATGCACTTACTTACATAAAGGGACTGAACAAAGTCAAAAGCATACCTCTCTTAAGTACCTGTGAAAAGATAACAAGCCGTGTGCTTTTGTTTCCCCTCCGTTGTATTTGCATTTAAGTGAGTTTCCAGGCCACGTGCACAGCTAAAGGAGTCTGACTGGACCAGTTATGGGTTTGTGTGTTTATTGCATGGTGATGTCACACAACCACATTATATAATAAACTACTTTCCTCATAAAGGTTAAAGTGGCATCTTCTAAATGAAATAGATTGTGCGTCATACTGCACATTGCTTGACCAAACACCATCAAAAAACGTTTTATCTACGAAGATCAAGGGATTAAAACATTTTGAATTATGGTTTAATCGTTTTTATGATTAGCATATTTTCGTTGAAATAACACTATACAACGCCTGCTAAGCGCGGACACTGGTTCACTTGCCCTTTGATCGGCAGTGCTCACAGCATCAATTCACCAATAAAAAAAAGAATGCTATACAAAAGGAATACTAAACAAACACAGTGGGAAATGCTTACTGTTGCATAATCCTGAAGACTTTCTTGGTTTTTAGTAAATAAACCATATGCTTTCATCGCTTTACAGAAGAGCTCTCATTGAGCAAAAGGTGGCCAAGGCTGAATGTCCAAAGGCCACAGAACAGCTGTTTGGGCTGGCAAAGGGCTCAACTAATAACATTACTCCTTTTGATACTCGATCAAATGGAGCCGCCTTAACTTGGCCTTTATCTTCGAGGCAGCTGGAGGTGACAGAAAAAAAAGCCCCCCTTCCAAAACGTAGTCAGCCTCGTGCAGGTCTACCAAGTGTGAATGAAATCCCCCACCGCTGACTGGCAGCAGAGGGGCGAAGCGGTCGGGAGCATTTTCTGGAGGCGCGCAGGGGTGCAGTACCAACGCATCATAACGCGTCATAAGCTTGTAGGCAGATTCACGTTGAGGGGGTGCTCCTGTAGGTTTTAGGGATGTTGCGCCAGAGTTGTGCCTAGCTTTCTGGTGGTAACTCCTCCCCCTAAATCTATAGTCCACTGTTTCTGGTATGTGTGGGTGCGAATGGGGGGAGAGTGCTGTAGTACATGGTATGTGTGGGATATCATGCCCCTGGTCCCATCAAAGGCGCGTACTAGGGCCTCAAAGGGGTAAGCTGTCTAGTTGTCACCTGAGTATAGTTGGGCGAGAGCAACCAGTGTCGGAGCTGATAATATTGTAGCCTAGAGGAGTCCGCGAGGTGAAAGGCCTTCTTGCATTGCTCAAAAGTTTTAAAGAGTCTCTCTCAAATAAATCCTGGATCGTACGGCATTCACCCTCCTCCCATGTTGAAAATGAGTGCGGTTGTAGGGCTGGTGCAAAGGTGGGATTACGAGCCACTGGGGTGTTTGGGGAAGGAAAAGACGTGAGTCCCCTAGATAGTGCTATTTAATCCCAGATGTCGTGGACCATTTTCGTGGGGGTGGCTAGATATGCGCTACGGGGCCGGGCCATTCTGGGGAACCAAGCCAGGTCCCAAAGGGGACTACAGGCAACAGCGCGATCCATATGGAACCAGTGTTGTTCGCTTTGGCGGGCAACCTATTCCGATATGTAGCGGAGGTGGTAGGCCCAATAGTATTCCAAGAGGTTGGGGCAGGCTAGGCCCCAGCGGTCTCGGGGAACCATGAGTATTTTGTTGGAAAATCTTGGTCACCCCTTTCCCCAGATAAAGGAGTTTAGATCCATTGAAGTCGTTCATGTGGCTATCTGCCTGGGGGATAGGCGTGGGTAGAGTGTGGAATAGGTAAAGTACTTTTGGTAGGATGGACATCTTGACCTCATTAAGGCGGCAAAGCCAGGATATCGGAAGCTTGTTTCAGCAGCGTAGGTCCTCCAGGATGCCCCGTCTGCAGGACTGCCAATTACCCTGGGACCAAGAGGACAGGGAGGGGTCAGGTTTAGGCCCAGGTAACGAATCCAGCTGGTGGCCCAATGTAGTGGGGTGAGGATTTGAGGTGAAGTACCTCCGGGGCCAGGAGGGTTAGATTTAGGGCTTGGGATTTGGCCATGTTGATTTTAAAGCCCTAAACCCTTTCAAAGGAGCAGAGGAGAGAAGCTAGCGCCGGTAGAGAGGTGGTGAGGGCAGTTAATGATAGAAGATCATCTGCGAATAAGGCTACTTTATGTCCTTGGCCTCCAAATGGGATGCCAGAGATGGCGTCTGACTGGCGCATCGCGATGGCAAGGGATTCTACTTCTAGGGCGAAGAGCAGGGGAGAGAGTGGACAACCTTGCCTGGTACCCTTTCGGATGGGGATGGGCGAAGAGAGATGGCCGTTGATACAGATTCGCGCTGTGGAGGAGACTTAGGATGCCATAAGCCTAGATATCATGTCCGGGCCTAAGCCTGTTTTTTGGAGAACTGCACGCATGAAGCACCAATCGATCCAGTCGAAGGCCTTTTCTGCGTCCAGGGACAACAGGCAAGCTGGGATATCCTGGTGAATGACTTTTTCGACAAGATGGGCCACTCGGCGGACGTTGTCCACCCCCTGGCGGCGGTGTATGAATCCGACCTGGTCGGGGTCAATCAGCCCGGGGAGATATACTTTGAGGCGGTTCGCCAGTATCTTGGTGTATATCTTGGTGCCCGTATTGACCAGGGTGATAGGCGGATATGACGCGCATAAACACGGTCTTTTACCGGTTTAGGAATAAGGACGACCTCTGCCTCAGACATCGTAGGGTTGAGGTCTAAGGTTTCAGAGAATGTGTTGAAAAGGCGCAGGAGGTGGTCCTGAAGCTGGGGGAGGAAAATGCGATAGAATGAGATGGGGTGGCCGTCCGGACCAAGGGTTTTCCTGGGAGGAAGGTGTTTTAGCGCTCTACGTAGTTTGTCTAGCATGATTGGGTCTTCGATTAGCTGGGAGTGTCGGGGATCAATGGGATCTCAGGGGCAGGCGGCAAGGAAGGAGTAAATGTCTTCTCGGGAGTGGGGGTCTTCAGCATAAAGGTCCGCATAGAAGGTGAGGAATGCCTGCTCCTTATCATGCTCAGATATGGCCCAAGCACCGACTGCTTGTTTAACCTTCAAGATATGAGCTTTAGTTGAGTGCAGACGGAGATGGTGGGCCAAACATGATCCCACCTTATCTCCCCTGCCGTAGAATTTCTGTATTAATGCAATGAGTGACCTTTCCGCTTTGTTTGTACGGGGAACCCTGATCTGTCCCTGGAGTAGAGCTAAGCGTTGCTTATGGCGTCCGGAGGGCGCCGTGTAGTCCAGCCACTCTAGTGTCTTGATGTCTTCCGCCAGGCTAGTTTCGACCAGGCACGCTTCCCGTGATCAGGCAATGGTGATGGAAGTGATGACCCCCCCCCCCCTTAAAGGTCGCCTTGAAGGCATCCCACAGTGTGCGGTCGGGGGTTTCGGGGAGCGCATTTGTTTAAAAAAATGCTGTAATCTCCCGGCCGTATCTCAGAAATGTCAACAGGGTCGCGCATGATGTGGGGTGGGAGCCTCCAGCGAGGAGAGGAGCCAGGGCCCCCGTCATGGCTCCGCAGTATCATCGAAAGATGGGCATGGTCTGAGATGGAGATATCCGACATTTGTGCTGATTCCAGGGACTGCACCAGGGGGAGGGAGAGAAAAAAGTAATCAATACATGAGTATGAGCGATGGACATGGGAGAAAAAGGAGCATTCCCGCAGGTCCGGGAGCCTGTAACGTCAAGCATTCACAAGCCCCAGGTCAGCCAGGTTTCTCTTAAGGGCGGCAGGCATTGCTCCTCTGCCCTGAAAAGATGTGCCACTCCGGTCCATTTCCGGGTCCCAGACCAGATTAAAGTCTCCCCCGAGGATCACCTGCCCCTCAGTTCGAGCAAGTTGCGCCTTCAGGAGAGATCTCAATAAGGCATCTTGCGATTGATTAGGCGTGTATACATTGAGTAGGGTTAAGGGCCGGGCATCTAGCTGTATCGGGACCTTCAAGTAGCGACCGTCCCCGTCCCGCACCACCCGAGGACCTGCAGACCTGAATCTGGATTTGCATAGAATTGCGACCCCGGCAGTTTTGGATGAGGCATTGCCCAGAATTGGCGTGGGTATTTAGGGTGAGTCATGAGGGATGTGACGGAAGATAGTGAGTTTCCCTGTAAGAAGATGATATCAGGATCGTATAAGCAGGTAAAGCCATACCTGGCGCCATTTATTAGGGGAATTGAGCCCTTTAACGTTGAGAGAGAGGAATTTAACATGAGGAGTATCAGCAGTGGTGGTGGGGAAAGGAGATAGCAAGTTCAGAGGGGGTTCACCGCGCTGCAAGGTTAAGTGCGAGGGGGAATGCGGGCTGTAAAATGTTGGGGCGCAGTCTACGTCCTGGCAGGTAGGAGGGTCCTTTAGTGTTGAGTAGGTGGAGGAGAGTACTCAAGAAACCCCCCCATGTCAGGTGAAGCCCTCCCCGGGTGGAAGGGAGACGGTAGGAAAACTAGGGTACGGTAACAACAACATAGTGTGGCCAACAGGGCCAGAAAGTTCTAGGATTGTCCTGGAATAGCCCGGAAGTCAAGACAAGACAAGAATCATTCTGAAGAAGTCACTCTTCCTAGGGACAAGGTGAAAGCAGGGGGCATGGAGTGAGGAGGCATCAGTGGGCGCCCTCCGCTCCCCGCAGCCCGGTATGAACAGGCAAGCGAGGAGCATCAGCCTCCGGCCCAGTCAGTTCGGGAGGGCAATTCCATGCCTGGTGATAAGGGGTCCAGGGACAGAAGTACTCTTGCATAAAAAGTCTGGGTTGGAGTCGAGAATCTTCAGAGGTGAAAGGCGATCCCGCAGTGTACACCCTGCATCGAGGCGAGGATGGCCCTGGGTCAGGAGGTGGGTGCGAGGCATTATCAGGTTGGCTCCAGGTTGGAGGGGATAGTTCTCTACTCAGATGTCGTGGGGGATCAAGCCGGTGACCGAGCGTCGGTCATAGTGCGGAGATGTTTGATAATGGCCTGTTTGGTTTGAGAGGACGCTTGCTCTTTGGTGCGAGCTCTGTGCTTGGGTGGGAGCACCGTAGACCATTCAGGCCGCATAGGTTCTCTGAGGGAGGCCTGGGGAGCGGAGGGGCTGGTGTCTCTAGACGACGGAGGGATTAGTAGCAACTGATTCGCGTCTTGCAAGGAGCAAAGGTTCCGACGTTTCCCCTCCCATGTAAAGATCAGCACGAAGGGGTGTCCCCGTTGATATTTGATGTTGAGGTCACGTAGCTTATCAGTGATCGGCTTGAAGTCTTTGCGCCTGCGGAGCGTTACCGGGGCAATGTCCTGAAAGCTCTGAATAGGGTAGCCATTGTAGACCAAGTCCTTTGCGTCTCTCAGCTTTTGCATTATGGCTCTTTTTCAGTGAAGAAGTGAACTCGCGTAAGTATGTCAGTGATGAAGTCGGGGCGACACCTGATAGGGGCCACTCGGTGAGTCTTATCCAATGCCGAAGGGGAGGCATCATGATCACCCCTAATTGCCTGGAGGAGGTCCGCAGTGAAGGTCATTATGTCCGCTCCCTCAGCTCAGCGGGGGACCCCCCAGTAACGGACGTTGTTACGCCTGCTCCTGTTTTCTAGGACCTCCTGCATAAGTTGAAGGTCAATGTGTTGATCTTCCAGGGCTGCCATTCTGCGCCAGAGGTTTTCGTGATCTTCTGATCATGCATCTGCCGAGTGCTCAAGGTCAATGACTTGATCCCCGATTTCTGTAACATCCCATCGAAGTTCATGGAGGCAGGCTTTGAACTCCATTTTGAGGGAGTCAATTTCTGTTTTGATTTCCTGCAGGAAGGCATTCATGAAGGCCTGTGTAAGGAGGCTTGTCCCAGGATTGTGGGGGGCCGCCGTCTCTGCGGTCTCTGAGGGGGCCAATGGGGGGAGGCCAGACTTAAGCCACAGAGATGCCACTGGGTTGTCTTTGGGAGGGGTGGGCAAGGTGTCTCTGCCGCCCTTGTCAACTTCAGGCCGGTGGGGGTTCTCGAGGTTCGTCGACAAGTGCCGGGGGGTCCAAGGGAGGACCCGCAAACTCCCTACCCAGCACTGCCATTCGAAAGGGCCGATAACTCAGGCTGTGGAGGGGCCACCGGGGGCCTCAAAGCTGTCAGTACTCTCCGTGGGGTGTGCTTCTCTGCATGGGTGGGGGGTGTTCCAGGGGTAGGGAGGAGCCAGAGGGGGTCCCCGGCCTCTGGGGGGGTTGCGCTGATGAAATGCGCTATGCATCCTCCCCAATCCGATGAATTCATCAGATGTGGTCGTGGCCCAGTCCCACCTGTTCAGCACCGGGTCCCAGCGCCCTCCAGCGGGTCCCCCAGACTAGTCGCAGAGGTCTCCCGGGACCTCTAGTTCCGGGGGCCCGATGATGTGCAAAGGGGGCCCCCCCACCCGGCCACAACGGCAGCGAACGCCCCCCCAGAGGGCGAAGTAGGCCCGGCCCCCACATGGAAGGCTCAGGCAGCACAGTCAAGAGAGAGGGAGGGGTGGGGAGAGGGAGCCCGCTGCGATGCCTCGCAGCTGATCACCCCTTACCTTGGTTCTCGAGGGGGTTGGTTGACTCCAGGCAGCAGCAGTGGAGAAGGGTGTCAACAGTGTAGAGCAGGGGCAGTCAGGAGGGGCCTTGATCGTCCTCCGGGTCCCCAGATAGGGCAGCAGGCCCAGCGCGGCCTACGATGATGAGACGAAGGGGGCCCGCTCGGCCACAGCGGCAGCGAACGCCCTCCCAGAGGGCCATGTAGGCCCGGGCCCGGCCCCCACATGGAAGGCCCAGGCAGCACAGTCAGGAGAGAGGGAGGGGTGGGGAGAGGGAGCCCGCTGCAATGCCTTGCAGCTGATCACCCCTTACCTTGGTTCTCGATGGGGGTTGGTTGACTCCAGGCAGCCGCAGTGGAGGAGGGTGTCAACAGTGTAGAGCAGGGGCCGTCAGGAGGGGCCTTGATCGTACTCCGGGTCCCCAGATAGGGCAGCAGCCCCAGCACGGGCTCCGATGATGAGACGAAGGGGGCCCCCGCTCGGCCACAGTGGCAGCGAACGCCCCCCTCCAGAGGGCCATGTAGGCCCGGCCCCCACATGGAAGGCCCAGGCAGCACAGTCAAGAGAGAGAGAGGGAGGGGTGGGGAGAGGGAGCCCGCTGCGATGCCTCGCAGCAGATCACCCCTTACCTTGGTTCCTGAGGGTGGTTGGTTGACTCCAGGCTGCCACAGTGGAGGAGGGTGTCAACAGTGTTGAGCAGGGGCCATCAGGAGGGGCCTAGATCGTCCTCCGGGTCCCCAGATAGGGCAGCAGGCCCAGCGCGGGCTCCAGGTTAGCAGGCAGTGTAGGGCTGGGGTCCTGCCCTTCTCAGGCCCCCAGCAATCTCTCCACGAGGCAGCACCCCGACCAGGTAAGGGGCGCCCATCTCCGGGAGGTCCCACTCCTGCAGACAAGTTCAGTGGCGCAGGCCCCCGAGGAGCGCCTGACCGGTGAAGTCCACGTCTCCGGCAGGCCGCATGCAGTGAGGAGCCGGGGGCAGGGGGTCCCAATCTGGAGCCCCGCAGTGTGCGCCTTCCAGGCACCCAAGGCAGAGTCTTTGCAGGAGGGAGCGAGATTGCTGCGTGCCATGGCCGCTCGATGAAGACGCAGGAGTGGGCCCCGGCCCTCACCCAGGATTGGAGCATCCGGTGCCAGTTCAGGAGAGGCAAGAGGGCAGGGGGCTGCGCCACCGCAGGTGTCGAGGGCACCTGAGGGAGGGGGAAGGATCTTCTATGGGGTGCACAATTCGATGGCTTCTCAAAATGGCGTTCCCAGGAGGAGTGGTGGTCGCGTCCCAGGCTGCCCTGACTCCTCTGAGCACCCTTCGGCTTTGTAACAGGCGTCCGGGGTAGCCCGCAGACTTGGCAGGGTCGCCCCGGTGGGCAGTAGAGCGGGCTCGGATGGCCGGCGATTCAGCACAGGCCGGCTGCGGTGGAGCGGAGACACATCAGAGCACGTCCTACTCCATTTGCAGCTAGGCCACGCCCCCTGACATAAGCTTGAGAGCAGGCCGTGCAATTTTTTTTAAGCATACCTTGCTACAATAAATTTAAAAGATCATTCAGGACAGAGAGCTACAAACTCATTTAGCACACTGGTAAATGAGACCAGAAACAAAACTTTCCCAGATAAATGTTGTTGATCTTATTTATGCAAAGGCTCAAAAGTAAATTCCATCAATTTGGAGAGGATGCTGCTGCTTGCTCTCCACCAAATACCAATCTCCATGAGTATTATGTGTGCGAGAGAATTCTCGTATGTGTGTATTAGCTTGTTAATTGACTCAAGTGTAGAGCTGCCCAAATACATCTCCGAGGGTGGAGTGCATGAAGAGCCTTGCCAATTATACCGCTACAGCAGTCTCGTCCCCTTCCCCTGCAGAGAGATCCAAAGAGGTTGCCTCTATCTTCTGCATATCTGTTAGAATGGTCCCCCATATGTCGGCCAAGGGGAACTTTCAGAGGCCCAGCAGGTCCTCCCTGCATAGGCGACACTCTCTGCCCTGGCCCAGTTAAGCAGAGAGCGGCGTCACGCTGCTGCATGTGGAGCAACCGATGTTCTCCATCTCTTAGTGATGAGGCGTTTAGCTGTGGCTAGGCCCAGGTCTAGGAAGCGGGAAGTAACCCTATGTTTCCTGCCCCTCTTGAACAAGGGTAAGAGATAGACCTCCCACTGGAAAGGGATGTCACGCTCAGTGCAGCGGGCTAAGGTGTTGGCCACTTCAATACAGTACCCAGTGAGTTTGGGGCAGTGCCATTGCATGTGTAGGATGTCTGCATTAACTAAGTGGTATCTGGGGCAGGCAGAGTACGTGCGTGGAAAGTACTTATTAATTTTGGTTGGGGTGAGGTATGCTCGGTGTAAAATAAAAAACTGGATCTGGCGGAAGCGCTGGTTGCGGGGGATGTGTGTGGGGCTTTCCAGGACGACTGTCCATTCGGACTCGGAGAAGGTACGTCTCAAATCCTCCTCCCACTGTAGTTTTAAGGGGGCTAGTGAGATTGCAGCATGCTGACGAAGTGACGCTGTGAACCATCTGATCAAGTGACCCCCTTCACCCATAATATGCAAGTATTGGATTGTATGGTGCACAGGAGGTTCTGCGGACAGGCCTCCCCATCTGTATGAAACAGATGTGATGAGTGAACGATGCAGCAAAAAGTGCCCCGGATGAAGACCCTCCTCGCTACAAGCTCAGTATATGGGGATAAGGGCCCCATCCCGGAATAAGGCCCCAGTATCATGGAATCCGTCTGTGTCCCAATCGCGCAACTCTGCTACCCTGGTAATCTTTTGTCCCCTGGGTGTCCCCAAGAGAGGGATAGATGGGGCATACGGTTTTGTGGCACGAGTAATAAATAGGCATCTTCTGTAGCATTTATAGGCCACTGAGAGTAACAGGGAGTCTATGCCTCTGGGCCGTACACATGGATGAAACAGATGTAGGAGGGAGAGGTGCGATTTAGGGGGGCGTAGAGTGGCCGTGTCTGAAAGATGACAGGATGCCAGCCACCTGGCAATCCACTATACCTGAGCGGCCAAATAATAATGCTCAAAATTAGGCGTGGTGAGGCCACCCTGTCCGGCATGTAGCTAGAGCTTCTTAATGGAAACTCTGTGCCTAGATGCCCGCCAAATAAAATCCCTAATTGTTTTCTCGAATTTGCTGAAGAAGGCTTGAGGTATGTAGAGAAGTAGGTTCGTAAAATAATAAAGGCGGCGAGGCAGGATCACCATTTTGGTGACGGCGATTCTGCCAGGGATGGATAGTGGAAGAGTCCTCCAGAAGGATATCTGAGATCGAATAGAAGTCTCGGCTCTGGCGATGTTGCCATCAAAAATGTCCGTTTTGCATCGATATATACGGATACCTAAATAGCGGAAGGTGCCAACACACCAGGGCACAGGGACACCGCCCAGGGAGTATCCCGGGTCTGGGGTGGTCACGGAGAAGGGGAATAGGGTGGATTTCATTGCGTTGACCTGTAAACCAAATACAGTAGTAAATAATGACAGCGCCAAATCCAGCGAGGGTGGGATGGAATGAAGGTCTTTAACATATAGGAGAATGTTGTCTGCATATAGAGAAATTGTGTGTGTGTTGTCCCCGAGGGGAATACCCACATCTACGAGAGCACGGACACATGCCGCGAGGGGTTCCACTGCTAAGGAGAAAAGAAGGGGGGATAAGGGGCAGCCCTGCCGAGTCCCGTGGCCTACTGCTATGGACTCAGAAATGTAAGGGCCCGTTTTAACTCGGATAATTGGATGTTTGTAAAGCAGTTGAACCAACCTGGTAAAAAAGGTCCCAATGCCGAATCTGGGTAAGGTGGCAAAGAGATAATCCCACTCGAGAGAGTCAAATGCTCTCTCTAGATCTAAAACTAAGCAGCCTGATTGAGGCCATTCCAATGGGGCATATTCCACCACTCTAAAGTAGCGGCGGAGATTAAGGGAGGTGTTATGGGCAGGGACAAATCCGTTCTGGTCCGAGTGGACCAAGGATGTATGGTGCTATAATCTTCGCTAGAATTTTATAGTCAGTGTTCAAAATCGCCAAAGGCCTGTAGGAACCCAGGGCCGTGGGGTCCCTGCCGGTTTTCAGTAAGGAGATTACGTTGGCCATATATAGGGAAGGCGGCAGCGTGGAGCTATCTACTGCGGAACAATAGAGGGCAAAAATTCAGCGGAAAGCCCATCTGGACCTGGTGCCTACCCCAATGCCAACAATGTTAGTGCTTCCCGCACCTCGTCTATTGTGATGGGGGAGTCCAACGGCAGATGCTGATCAAGGGATAGCGTTGGCAGCACAACTGAGTCTAAAGAGGCACTGATTTGCTGGGAGTTCCCATGCGCTTGGGATGTATAGAGAGTAGTGTAGTGGCTAGTCATGGCTGCATGGATATCTAAATGCGTGTATCTCATACATCCCATATCGTCGTGTATGGCGTGAATTGGACGTTGGGGGTGTTCCTGCTGTATGAAATAGGCAAGCAATCTACCTGCCCTATCCGATGCAGCATGTGTGCTTGCGGAGTGAGCTAAGAAGTTATGACAGTGTAACCTCTCCAAGTGTTCAAGTCGGTCTGCGTGCATTGCATCAAGTTTTGCTTTCGCTTCAGGGGGAGTAACCGAAATGGATTTGTGTTGTAGGAGTTTTTGTTCGAGAATGTCTAAGGAAGTGTCGAGCTGTTTGCAAATATTCCATGTTAGGCCCAAGCAGTGCCCCCGAGTTGTGACTTTGAAAGCTTTCCACTCTAATGATAGAGAGCCTGTGGATCCGACGTTGCGTTCGAAATAGTCTAGCAACAACTTTCCTAGGGAACTGCGGAAAGCCTGATCTTCAAGAACTGATGGTTGCAACTTCCAGGTAGGGATCGGAGGAGGTCTCCTCTCCCAACTGAACATCATGATCTGGGGGTTGTAACCTGAGTGTGTGCGTCCGAGATAATCAGTGTCTTGGATTAAGGGGAGAAGTGCAGCTGAGGCCAGTATGCGATCCAGCCGCACATGTAGGTTGTGGACTGGAGAGTAGAAGGAGTATATACGAGAGTCTGGATTACGTGTTCGCCATATATCAGACAGGGACAAAGCCTGTAACCAGTTACGTAAAGCTTGTGCATTAGACGATGCTGCTGTGCGTGTGAGGGGTGGGAAAGAGCGGTCCAGCAAGACATCCAAGACAGAGCTGAAGTCACCCCCTAAGAGCCATGGGATATCGCTCCAGCATGATAGGACTGTAGGTAGGCCACAGGGAAGGTGTTCAACTTTGGGGGCGTATTTTGAACCCAGTAAGAGATTGCCCATTGAGTTTACCCTTGAGGAATACGTAGCGCCCATCGGCGTCTATTACCACCTCCTCTTTCTCCCAGGGAATCTTGGCCTTCACCCAGATCAGTGCGCCCCTTGCTATGGAAGAGAAGTTAGTGCTATATACCCGACTTCACCAGCGGTGTCGCAACCGAGCTGCTTCTATGCTTGTCAGATGAGTCTCCTGTAGTAAGGCAATACCAGTGGACCTGCGCTGGAGATATGCATATATGGAATACCTGCGAGAGGGGATATGAATCCCTCTCACATTCCAAGTGATGATATTAACACGCACCATGGGGAAGGGTTGTAGTGGTGGGGTTTCGACTGCAGAGCTGTCGTGAAATGTAAGAGTGAAAGGTGCAGCAGCGTTTCACAAGGGGTAACAGAAACTGTTTGGGGAAAACCAAAAATCTACAGCTAGGGTGTAGAACTGTATGAAAGCGAACCCCTAACGGGAGTTGACCCAAACCAACGTGCCGAAACATGGCAACTAACGCTCAGCCAGACTATGTATCTGGGACGGGCTGGTGAGTGTGGAAGTAGCCCGTGTGGCCCATCCCCCAAGCAAGTAACACTGGAAGATGAGAAGGAGGAAAAAGCCATTGTGTGCACATGTTGTTATGGATACTCGTGTATCATACCACCAGGTCGCGGGCAATGTGTACATCAGTTAAATTCTTAGAAAGGTGTACGCCGGAGGAGTTAGTGATTTCCTGCTTGATCAGGGCGGTTTAAATGATAATATCCGAGGTCTGAGGGGTGACGTCCGGGGGGGGGGGGGTGAGGCGAGTCCGCTGACCATGCCGGTAAGGAGTCAACGTCACCACCGGATCCGGCCGGCGATGCCGTGGAGGATTATGGTGATCTCACAGCATGAAGGTCCACCGCCACGTGTAGTGCCTCCTGTTCCGTTAGAATCTGTTCCGGGTCCGGTGCATTAACCGGTGAGGTTCGGCGGCGCGCCCCTCCACCTCTGCCCCTTCGGCAGCCGCGCCTGCCCCAGCCCCACCTGGAGGACAGTGAGTGACCAGGCGGTCTAGATGCCGTAGCCAAGCCCGCCTCCTCCAGCCAGTCCCAAGCGTCGACTGGTGAGTCAAAAAAGTGGGAGGCTCTGTTCCTGACCACCGGCAGGCGAGCCGGGAACAGCAAAGAGTAACGCAGGTCTAGATCCCGCAGCTGGCGCTTCTCCGCCCCGAAAGATGCCCTTCTCTTTTGGACCTGGGCAGTGTAGTCTGGAAAGATAGGACTGTTGCGTTTTGTAACCTGGGCCCTGGGTGTTTCCTAACTTCCCTTACTATTGTGCCTCTTTCCCGGAAGTTCAAAACTCTGAACAGGAATGGTCATGGGTTAGCTCCGGGTGGCAGTCGGCGGGCTGGTACTCTATGAGCACGTTCCACCACGAAATGGGGGGAGAGAGCTCCTGTCGGAAGCAAGTCCGTCAGCCAAGTCTCCACATCCTCGACCGGGTCTTTCCCCTCTGCCATCTCAGGGAGGCCAATCACCCGCACATTATTACGAGGGGACCGGCCTTCCGCATCCTCTAGTTTGTCCTCGAGGATACAGACCCGGTCCAGTAAATCCTGCAGAGTAGCCGTGTGATTGCAGGTTTTGGGCTGCAGGTCGGAAATCGCAAGTTCTGTTTCACGCACACGTTCAGTTAGTTTCTGATGATCAGCCCTCAAAAGTGTAAAGTCCGACACCACTTTATCTATCCTAGTCTTGAGCGATGTGCGCGTCTGATCCAGCGCGTGCCAATCTTCTCCACTTCCGCCAGTACGGAGTCAATTTTGGTTGAGAGGTCAGGGCGCTGAGGTTCCATGAGATTTCTGTCTTAGAGGAGGGTCCCTACCCGGTGTCTCGAGGTGTCCCCCCCAGCTGGCGGTAGAGCGGAGGCCCCATGACTAGTTGCTGTGCATTGGGCATCAGGGGACGATCGCCAGACCGTGGTGTCCGGTAGGAGGAGTAGGATGTCCATTGCCAGCAGTGGCTCCATTCAAGGCCGGACCGATTAGTGACCTAGGCCTGATGTGACCCTCGTGTCATCCCCGTGCTGCGACGCTCACCGGGGTTCAATAGCCGAGAAATCAGTAGGGGGAGAAGGGGCTACGCCCCCTCCCCCACTCATGCGAGCTCCCCTTCCTGTTTAGTGCAGGCGTTCCCCCGAGCCCCGTCGAGATCGGTAGGGCGAAGGCTCTAGACCTCAAGGGCAATCCCTGTCACGGCCTGTCCAACAGCCCAACCCTCCGACAGACAGGTGCCCGCTCTGCTGTCGACCAGGCCAGGCGGGGGTCGCCAGCAGCACGCTTGCCTCAGGAGGAGGGGAAATGTGGATTGATAGGGTGAGGCCTGGACCCGATTCTGTCCACAGGCCTTCCTCACGCCAACAGATCTTCAGGAATGGCCCCCGTTATAGATTTAACAAGCACCCAGGGGCCCCCTGGGGTGCAGGGGGAGGGGAGGTAAATTAGCCTGGGCTCAGCATGCCCCTTGTGCTGCCTCCACTTCACTGTTTGCACTCCTGGCCGTGCTGAGGATCACCTCCCTCACTACAGTGGTATCACATCACTGAGAGGGGCCTGGGCCTGATCGACCCCCGGGCCACTGCCCCAGCATCTCACTTCTTCCGACACTCAGGTACCCTGCCACTATCACCCCCCCCCCCGACACTGCGGGGTCCGGACCCAGCGGGCCGTCAGGTTCATTCGTTGTTTCGTTGTCCCGCGACCGCAGGGACCCCCCTGTGTCTCCGGTCAGGTCCGGGCCTGCCACCTGACAGCAGTCCGCCTGATGTCACACAACCCGGGGCACCCAAGGTGGCAGATTCAACAGCGCTCACCGGGCTTCTCTGGAGCAGGCCATGCCGAGACAACCCCTGGCCGCACCTCAGGTCATTTCCCTCACTCCAGCGGCATCGTAACGCTGAGGGGGAGGCTGGGCCCGATCGACCCCCGGCCCCCGCCCCGGTCCCTCCCTGCTCTGCCTCTCATACACCCCGTCGGACTCAGCCCTCTGGACGCGGCAGGGTCCGGGCCCGCGGGCCGGCAGGCTCGCTCAGTGCCCGGCAGCTGTAGGGGCCTCCTGGGGTCTCCCATCAGGTCTAGGCTCGTCATCCAACAGCAATCCGCCTAATGTCACACCATCCTGGGAACCTCAAGGTGGCGAATTCAGCAGCGCTCTCCGGGCTTCTCTGGAACAGGGCTGTTATGTCGTGTGGACCACCCCATACTGAGGTCATCACGTAGGGGGGTCCCACACTGCCAGCCCTGTTGTATGCCGGTGTTGGTATGCTCCGTGCCGGAAGGGCCCCACAGAATAAAATGGGTCAAGACCGGAAGATCCGGGTCAGACCAAGAGTACCACCGGTGTGTGTGCCGTGATTACTTGCTACCGCTACACCCAGCGCACTGCCCCAGACCATCAGTGAGCCCCGCTCACCTGTGTAACAGAACAACTGGCGACGAGGGTGTCCTCTCATGCAAGGACCCACGGCGGCAGTGTCTGCTGGTGTTCCCCTGCTCCGTCGTTGGAGCGCTGTCCTGCGACTGCTTGTGGCGGCCGCTACGCGGCGAAGATCGCAGCTGCGACGAGTCCCGCCTAGTCTGCGGTGACCGCCTGCCCGCCGCCGGTGAATTGCGGCTGAGTTGCGGACTCCCCTGCTGCCTCCTGGACTGGCACGCTGCCCTGCCTTGGTATTCCCCGCGCACGTAACACTGTGCGCGCGCGCCCTGGGTGCCGGCGGCACCGCTGCGTGGGGTCGGATCCGCGGCGCCTGCGGCCTGGCAGGATCTACACGTGCGTGTTGTGCGCAGGCACCACAGCAGCCAGGTCCAAACAAATAAAAGAAGAAAGGGGAAAAGGACAAATAAACCTATACAAAAAAAAAATAAAGAAAACATAACACACAAATGCGAGTAGCGGATGTTTTGGTCGACACTCATAAGGACAGTACAGTCTGGCACCACAAGAGGAGCAGAACAGTTTGGTAAACCCCTGGGACTGTAATTGTGCTGAGGCTTCTCTGTTGTGCATGTCCTTTACTGCAAGCTGCCTACGCCGATCACAAGCCTGCTGTGTTTCAGGGGACAGTTGCCGCTCAGAGCTCAGTCGTGTTTTTCAGGCTCCACATCCATTATCCCCTTGAGTAGATCGACCTGCGCCACCAGCAAGCACGCAAAATGGCGACTGTGCCCCCGGTTGAAGCTTTTGTCGTTGATGGTCCACCATCTGCGCAGGTAGCCAAGTGGAAGGACTGGCTGGAACGCCTGGAGAACTACTTTGCGGCGGTGGGCCTGAAGCCAGAACGTCAGCGGCCCATGCTCCTACATCTGGGCGGTCCTGCGATCCACAAACTGGGAAAGTCGGTGGTGGAAGCTGGTCCACCCCACACCTATGCCACACTCAAAGCTGCCCTGACCGCGCACTTCGAACCTCTGGCCAACCCAGATTATGAACGCTTTCTTCTACGCCAAGCGCGGCAACTGCCTGAGGAGTCGGTCGATACGTTCTACGCCCGTCTGAAGGAATTAGCGAGCACATGCACGTTGCCGGATGCAGACGACGAAATAAGGGCGCAATTTATTCAGGGGTGTTCGTCCATCAAATTGCGTGAAAACATACTCCAAACCCCAGGAATTTCCATGGCTAACATTCTAACAATGGGCCGATCCAAGGAACTGTCTAAGGTGCGCGCGGCGCACATGGGAGGCAGCCCTCCAACGACAAGTGAAGACCGAACCGGTAAATGCGGTGATGGCCGGCTCTCCAACGAAAACCTCCACGAAGAAACCAGAACGAAACAAGCCGCCACCGCCAACTCGGACCTGCTATACGTGTGGAGGAACATACCCTCATCAAGGCCCATGCCCTGCCCAAGGAAAAAGATGCTCGGTGTGCCGCCGGTTCAATCACCTGGCGAAGGTGTGCCGCTCGGCTGGGCGACAACAACAGCGCGGCCGACAAGTCAACGCTGTGGACTACCCACATATGGGGGAGGCAGAAGATGATATGGACGATGATGATGTGGAAGGGGCGGTCCATGTCATTCACGCACTACAACCAAACGGATGTCCAAGGCGGAGAATCCCGAAGTGCAACATCAGTATTGCTGGGCACCCAACACAGGCACTCATCGACACGGGGGCTTCTATAAACATCATGGCTCAATCCATGCTAAAGACGCTCCCAATACAGCCGACCCTGTGGCCAACGTCCATACAAGTGTTTGCTTACGGGTCCACAACACCCCTTTCTGTAGTCGGCGTCTTCACCACTGACATCTCCCATGAATCACGATCCCTCCGCACCAAGGTCTATGTCACCCAAGAGGGGTCTGGAATGCTCCTGAGTTGCCGCACGGCGGAGCATCTACAGCTGGTGGTCTTCGCGTTTGCTGTGCACCAGGACGATGTAGAGTCCCTGGTGGAGGAGTTCAAATCCCTATTTGACGGCATAGGTTGCCTCAAGGACCACATGGTGCGGCTCCATGTAGACCAGTCGATACAGCCAGTTGCTCTCAAACATCGACGAGTAGCATTTCATCTGAGGCCAAAGGTTGAAGAAGAGCTGAGGAAGTTGGAGGCAGCTGACATCGAGC
Source organism: Calotriton arnoldi (assembly GCA_963921515.1). Lineage (NCBI taxonomy): Eukaryota > Metazoa > Chordata > Amphibia > Caudata > Salamandridae > Calotriton > Calotriton arnoldi. The sequence continues at coordinate 356,899 of CAWUFW010002968.1, forward strand.
GCGTGGAGGGTCCAACCCCCTGGGTATCTCCCATCGTGATAGCCCGAAAACCAAAGCAACCGGGCGAGGTCAGGATCTGCGTCGACATGCGCCTGCCAAATCACGCAATAAAGAGGGAACGTCATCTAACCCCCACGGTTGACGATATCGTTGCAGAAGTCAGTGGGTCGCACTGGTTTTCAAAGATGGATCTACGGGCGGGCTATCATCAACTCCTGTTGGATCCTGAGTCGAGGGCCATAACGACATTCTCCACGCATGTGGGCCTACGCAGGTACAAGCGTCTCCAGTTTTGGCGTGTCCAGTGCAGCAGAGGTTTTTCAAGACACCATTAGAGGAGTACTATCTGGCCTCAGAGGGGTCATAAATGTCAGCGACGACATTTTGGTACACGCGCCCACCCTTGAGGAACACATGGACCGTCTCCGCTGTGTTTTCCAGAGACTACAAGATAGCGGCCTCACCCTGCATCGTGAGAAGTGTGCGTTCCTCCAAAAAGAAGTAGCTTTCTTCGGATACCATTCTCCCAACAAGGAGTGTCTCCCGATCCAGCGAAGGTTCGTGATATCCAGACCGCACCAGCTCCGACCACCGTGACTGGCGTCAGAAGTTTCCTGGGAATGGTCACATATTGTGGCTGTTTCATCCGCAACCTAACAGACTTAACTGCGCCATTACGAGAACTCACGAAGAACACCACCATTTGGGAGTGGGGTCCTGTGCAGGAAAAAGCTTTTCTGGACACTAAACATGCTCTCTCGGCAGAGACTACATTGGTCTATTTTGACCCAGCACGTGAGTCAGAACTGTCGGTTGATGCGAGCCCCATTGGATTGGGAGCAGTATTGTCCCAGAAGCAGCCGGATGGAGAGTGGGCCCCGGTAGCCTACGCAAGCCGGGCTCTAACCGACACCGAGCAAAGATACTCACACATCGAAAAAGAGGCAATAGCGATTCATTGGGGGTGTCGCCACTTCCATTTATACCTGTATGGTCAACCATTCACAGTCCACACGGACAACAAACCGCTAATCCCACTCTTCATGGGCGCGTCGTCGAAACCTCCACCGAGGATTGAAAAATGGATCCTGCAACTTCAGGAATACCAGTTTAAGGTGGTCTATCGCCCAGGAACACTGAATCCTGCAGATTTCCTGTCCAGGCATGCCAGGCCAGTGACCAAAGAGGAAGAAAGCGAGGCACATGAGACTGAAGAATACGTCAGGCTGGTGGTCGAACGCTCTCGTCCCCTTCCCGTTTTGCTAAGTGACATCGTGGAAGCAACCAAACTAGACGAGTGCTGGAAGATGGCAACTTAGGCCGTAGTGTCGGGAAGGTGGCATCTCCTTCTTGAGAATCTGGCATGCAGAACGGAAGAAGCACAGATGGTGCTCAAGGCCCTGCACAACGTCCGTTCAGAATTGGCTGTTTCCCCGGAAGGATGTTTGATGAGAGGTACTCGCCTGGTCATTCCCAGAACACTGCAACAACGTGTGGTAGATCTGGCTCACATTGCTCACCAAGGAGTAGTGAAGACCAAGTCACGTCTACGCAGCAAGGTATGGTTTCCTGACCTGGACAATGTTGTAGAGCGGACGGTCCGCTCGTGCCCCCTCTGTCAAGCTGTTGGTCCGGCTGAACCGCCTGCACCGATTGTGACGGAAGACATACCTCCCCACCCCCTGGCACAGGGCGAGTGCTGATTTCGGGAGCCTACCTGATGGCAGACACATGTTGGTCGTCATCGATGATTTTTCCAAGTATCCGGAGGTTGAGATACTGGACTCCATTACGGCAAGCAACACGATACCTCGGATTGAAAAGATAATGGCCACTCATGGGCTCATCAGGGAGCTGCGCACAGACAATGGACCACCATTTTCTAGCCACGAGTTCACTGACTACCTTCTATCCCGAGGCGTTCGACATCAGAAGATCACACCCCGATGGCCCCAGGCTAATGGAGAAGCAGAACGCTTTATGCGCACTCTAAACAAGGTCCTGAGGATAGCTATTGCCCGAGAGCAAAACATGGAATGTGCCCTATACACTTTTCTAAAAGAATATAGGTTAACACCTCACTCCACGACCATGGTCAGCCCGGGGTCGCTGTGTAACCAACGGGTGTTGGAAGACGTCTTCCCTCAGGTGACTCCATCATCTGACCTACGTGATCAAGTTGCTGAACGGCTTCGGCAGCGACGAACCAAGAATGACCGCATGTCCAGACGGCGGCATGCCAAGAACAGGTCGTTGACAACAGGGGACCTGGTGTTGGTTAAGAATCGACATCCACGAGGGAAATTCTCACTCCCCTTCGAGCTCGACCCCTGGGTCATCCAGACTGTAAAAGGGACAATGGTAACAGCCCAGAAAGGCAGTGAGACAATCACGAGAAACATTTCCCATTTCAAGAAGTATCAACGTCCTGTGCCCCCAGGTGTGGTGGCACCAGATGGGGATGATGGCGAATCTGCCAGCGAATCCCGTGCCAAGGAAGACTGGCTGCAAACTGGTCAAGACTTATCTCTACCCAGTGCACCCCGTGACTGCTCTCCAGGGACGACCAGGACCGAAGACCGCCGAGGGGGGAATGAACGTCGAGGAGGACGGAGATACCATCTCCGGGCCAATCCTGCGGTGTCGTCTCGGCTGAGAGGTTTCATTTTGGACTGAGTGTTTTTGAAGTTGGCAAAATGTCTCTATCTTTTTTTTCTCTTTTTCTCTCTCTCTCTCTCTCTCTCTCTCTGCCCATCCAGCCAGTTGTTGATGTTATGTTTGCTTTGCATGTTCATGATAAAGGAGGAATGTTATGTCGTGTGGACCACCCCATACTGAGGTCATCACGTAGGGGGGTCCCACACTGCCAGCCCTGTTGTATGCCGGTGTTGGTATGCTCCGTGCCGGAAGGGCCCCACAGAATAAAATGGGTCAAGACCGGAAGATCCGGGTCAGACCAAGAGTACCACCGGTGTGTGTGCCGTGATTACTTGCTACCGCTACACCCAGCGCACTGCCCCAGACCATCAGTGAGCCCCGCTCACCTGTGTAACAGAACAAGGGCCGCGCCGAGCCAGCGGCTGCCCGGGGTCACGATCTCACCGCCTCTGGTGTAATGCGGGGTTTGCACTGTGTCTGGCCCGCTGAGTCGACTGGGTGCACCAGCCTTGTGGCCTCGCTACTCACGGTCCAGGCTAATTTAGCTGGCGTGTCGCGGACCTGGGTGACTGCGTCCGCGCGATCCAGGCAGTGAGTTCCGGCGTGGTGTAGGCCACACTCCAGGTTTTGGACGCATCGGAGCGCCTATTCTCTCCTGAAATCCGCCGCCGAAATCAGACTAGTGTGCTGTATTTGACAGGAGTGGCGCAGCGATGGCAAGGATAAATGGGGGATAGGGCACAGAGTGGACTCAAGACGCGCCCGCAATCTTAGGCATCTAGCCACGGCCCTCCCTGCTCTCTTCTTTTCATGCAGCACACAGCAGCAACTTTGCTGGTGACCATGGGTTTAGATCTTTATCGTGGTGGGTTTCATTTACGGCTGGGAATCCAGAAAGACAAAAGTAATCTTCAACACAGTAATGAAGGCTCCTGTGTTTATTTCCCATGAGAGTACCAATAGCAGGGTTGAGTGTGTATTGTATGCTGTTCTTGTTCAACGGCATACACATTGTGTACCTTTCCTTCACCCTCCTCATCATTGTCCATGTCATCAACTGGTGTGTCATGGAGGGTGGTACAACAGCATTGGCACTTTTCTTTTTAGTTTGTCTCGAGGGACGAGAGGATTGGCATACCTTTGCAAAGTGATGCACATTTCTTTCCTAAAGCCGGGCACTCACTGGAATGAGGAAAAGATCCTCAGCAGTGTCTATGCGGATGGCGTTGGGGCTGCCTGGCTGTTGTCTCAGGGTGGTTGGATGCTTTTGTAAGCTGGTTGACTGGGGCCAACTTGATGGGCTCACTGAGCGCTGCTTCCATTTGTGAAGCTTTGGCACTGGAAATTCAAGGGAGCGTCCCAACATCAAAATGTCTGGTAGGACTTTCCTGGTTCTCTCGGAATTTGTACTCATCGTTTTGCTGATACTTACTCTATGAAAAATGCAGCTCTGGTCTACAGGAATTGGTGCAGTCTGTAGGCCACACGCCAAGCAGGCCACGTGACCAGGCCCTGCAGCAGCCGAGGTGAGACTGACAGAGGAAAGGCCATGCGGTGTGGAATGACCTGGTGTGTACTGCGTGAGGTGCGCTTGCAGCACCTGGATTTCTGGGGGGCTTTCTGGGAACTTGTTGGAGGTAATGTAGGGAGCGTGAGGCCATCCCCATCACCAATGTTGTGTCAGTGAAAGACAGACCACTCGGAAAACACAGGTACTTTGCATCTCTGGGAGACTCACTGGCAGGCTTTCAGGTACATTCATTAACCATCTGATGTAGCTCACGACTAAACCATCTGGATGTGCATCCTACATGTGGAATGGCATAGTGCACTAAACCAATGTCATTAAGGCAGTGCTGTGCATGCACAACACTACAGGCAGGTATGACTGAGTCAGGCTCATTGTTGCCCTCTATCCCCATGCTACACTGGCTGTAGGAGAATTTAAATACATTTTTGTTAGTTAACTGACCCTCACTGGACAGCTGTCTGATCTCCAGGGTTAGGAACACTTGTCCTACATCAGGTCTGTATGTGCCCCAAAGAAGCGCAAGTATGTGTGGGCATCAGAAAAGACATTTTGTGATTTAGTAAAAATCTGTGATATTGTACCATTTTGCACACTTGGTGAACTTAACCCCTTCGCTGCTAGGCCTTTTCCCCCCCCTGTGCTAAGCCTTTTTTTGGCTATTTGGGGTAGTTCGCGCTTAGGCCCCTGTAACTTTTTGACCACATAAGGTATCCACGCCAAATTTGCGTCCTTTTTTTCCAACATCATGGGGAGTCTAAAGGTACCCAGGGTCCCTGGAGGGGACCCAGAAATTAGCCAAAATACAGCTAAATTTTTTTTTGGGGGGGGAAAATTGGAAAAATGGGCTCCAGATGAAAGCGTCTGGTTTTTTCCCTGAAAATGGTATCAAAAAAGGGGTTGTGGTGCTGAAATCACCATCTTCCCAACTTTCAGGGACAAGCAGACTTTTGTCAGAAAACCAAATTTTTTTTACAGTTTTGGCGTTTTTCTGGGACATAGCCTATTTTTGCTATTTTTTGTACTTTCAACCTCCTTCCAGTTAATGGTAGAAATGGGTATGAAAGCAATAATGGATCCTGGAGAGCTATACATTTTAGAAAAGTAGGCAAAATTCTGAATTCAGCAAGGGGTCATTTGTGTAGATCCTTCAAGGTTTCTTCATAGAAACTAACAGTTAAATATAGGAAAAATTGAAAATTAGTTGAAAAAAACAGCCATTTCTGTCAACGTTTTCACCTGTAACTTCTTCTAATTATGACAGCTGTATGAAAGCAATATACCGTTACATTTGCTGGACCTTTCTGGTTGTGGGGATATATAGGACTTGTAGGTTCACCAAGAACCCGACGAACCCAGAGCCAATAACTGAGCAGCATCTTGCAATGGTTTTTTATTATGTACCGGGTATATAGCAATTATTTTGGGAAAATGTATACATGGAAAAATTGGTATGATAGACACCTATGTATTTCTGAAATTGGAACAAAATATAGAGTTTAGAAACAGTAGATATTTGCACATTTCCGAAATTGGGAGTACCCATACTAGCATGAGAATTATAGGTCATTTTTCAAAATGACTTCTTTTTTACACATTGTCTTTCATTTGGAAGGCAGAAATGCATCGAAAGTCAATAGGTAATAACAGTTGCTCTACAATTCTGTGTTACACTAAGTCTCCCGAGAAAAATGGTACCTCACTTGTGTGGGTAGGCCTAGTGCCCGCGACAGGAAACGGCCCAAAACGCAACGTGGACACACCACATTTTCACAGTGAAAAATTACCCTTTTTTTTGCAAAGTGTCTTGCTGTAGTTTTTGAACCCTAGCTCTGCCGGCACCTAGGGAAACCTAGCAAACCTATACATTTTTGAAAACTAGACACCCGGGGGATGCTAGGGAGGTATGGCTTGCATAGATCCCCCAACGTTTTCTTACCCAGAATCCCCTGCAAACCTCAAATTTAGCTGAAAAAAATCACATTTTCCACACATTTTTGTGTGGAAAAGTTGTGGCATCACCGGGCTGACACAAATTTCCTACCACCCAGCATTCCCCGGGTCTCCCGATAAAAATGGTGCATCACTCATGTGGGAGGCCCAAGTACCCGTGACAGGCAAGGGCCCAAAACGTATTGAGGCGACATCAAAATTGCCTATCACAAAACGACCTGGTTTTGCAAGGGGGGTCACCTGGATTTTTGGCCCCGTGCTCAGCGGCCAGCTAGGGAAACCTACCAAACCCACACATTTCTGAAAACTAGACACCCGGGGGAATCCAGGGAGGTATAGCTTGCGTGGATCCCCTAACGTTTTCTTACCATCAGGGCGAGGTCATCAGGGTCTACTGTAGATTTCTGTAGGATTTCTGTAGGAGCAGGAGTATCTGGCCAGTCTTGAGAGCTTCTGGGAAGATGCCTTGAGTGAGGGAGGCATTGATATTGGTAAGTAGGAGTAATTAGGAGTAAGAGAGAGCTTTTATGCAGGATAATGGTATGATATCTTCATAAGAATTGGTTTTGAAGGACATGATTATGTCAGCCAAATTTGGGAGAGATAGGCCTTTGTACGCTGACCATTAATGGATTCAACAAGAAGGGGTGAGAGTGGAAGGTGAAGCAGGCTTGGTATCATCAATGTGCTGTCTTCTGTATTTTTTCACAAAGAGGTAGATAGCATTGCACTTTTCTGTGTAGTAGGAATAGGTGGGTCTGGCAGGGGTTTGATGCAGTTGCTTGATTGTCTTGAACTGTGTTCTGCTTCTGCTGGTGGCTTCATTAATGGTCATTGTGTAGTAGTTTACTTTGGTTGATAAGCTCTTTTGCATGTTGCGTGGAGGGCCTTCATATCAAGAGGTTCTCTAGAGTTCTGGTTTTCTTCTATTTTGCTTCCTGTCTGTGAATGGATTGTTTATTTTTAGCAAGAACTTCAGAATATCAAGGTGTTAAAGGATTTGGCTTCCACATGCGTAATATAATTGGGGCGTGGACTTTCAAATAGCGATCCAAAAAATTGTTGAAGTTGTTTAGAAGGGTGTTGGAATTCGATGTAGACTTGATGCGGTGAGAAATGAGCCCCAGCATTAGGTTGTCTATGGGTAAGTCGTTGAAGGTTTGAATCTTCTCTTTTGTATTGACCTTGGTTTGTTTGTAGTACAAAAGCAGGGAGCTACGGATGACAGAGTAGTTAGCTCAGTCTAGGGGTATGGGCAGTTTACATTGGACTGTTGGTGATGTTGAGAAGATATGATCAAGGATGTGGCCTTTGGAGTGTATTGGTTGTGTGATATGCTGTACCACGTTGAGTGTATTGATGAGGTTGAAGAGGGTATCGCTTGTTTCTTTTTTTGAGCAGCGCTGTCTGGGAGGCTGAAGTCAAGTCAGGAGGGCGGTCTGGGCAGGTCGAATGGACGAAGTGGTGAGGAGTTCTAATAAGTCATCAAAGAAGTCTGAGCATGAGATGGAATGTGGCGGTCTGAGATGCATAGAGAGGAAAATGGCATGTCAGCAGGTCCATGAAATTGGGTTACTTGCTTGCCTAGTGTGTAGGACCAGGAGGACATATGGATGACAGGATAGCTGGCGCTTGGAGACCACTTTTGGTAAACAGAACTGGCGCTGCGGGGTGAACCGAACATCGGGTAAAGGCACCTGATGCCGACGCTCATCAGACCCCAGAAAAGGTGTTGCTTGATATAGACAGCAGGACGGTGGCCATGGAAGTCAGAATCCGCAAAGGAGTGTGTAACAACTCACCTGCCGAATCAACCAGCCCTGAAAATGGATGGCGCTGGAGCTTCGGGCCCACACCCGGCCGTCGCTGAGAGCCGAGGGGGCTAAGCCACGATGAGTAGGAGGGCTGCTGCAGTGCACACGAAAGCCCGGGGCGAGGGCCCGGGTGGAGCTGCCGCAGGTGC